>OY735260.1:2744109-2921846 GCA_963457715.1 Argyresthia albistria | reverse complement strand
GGGTTCTTTTACTCTAAAGCTCGCCTGCCGTAAGTGCAACCTTCACGTTGATCACGGTGAGCCTTATAACGTGGACATAAAGTCGACGTAGATCAAAACGAAGGTTGACTTTATGGCGGTCAAGCTACACTTCTGGCTGATAAGGTTTTATTGTTTCAGACTCCACATCACGTCTGCAACTTACTCTCACTATTTTGACACGAACAAATTAATTTGTTCCCGAAAGAATTTATCGGTGGCACGCTTTAGTATTTCCAAAGTTCCAAGATCTAGGCAGGAAAATAATGGACGCAAGTTGGATAGGACCGGGTTGAATGGCGGAGTACATGAGAAGGCCTATACCCAACAATGGATTCCCTGACAGCTTCATAATGTTGATGATAATAAGCGTGGAGTGCAGAGGCAGTGGAAAAATTCCCAGTAACACACTTGAAATAAAAGTGTGTGTTCTATCACAGATACTATAATATTATACTAATACAGATAGACCACCTAGAACAAAATATGATACCGGCGTAAACTGGTAAGCTACGGAAGCTTCTATTGTTCGAGGCCACTATCGCTTGGTGCAGCACCATCGAAAAATTACAAATACCACGAGATGGCGCTAAGATATATTGGATTTATTATAAGATAAGCGCCACCTCCTTGAAGGTATTTTAACTGAAGTAGGTTAACTGAAATCATGGCGTTTATAGTACAAATCTTACTCCTCACGCCACCTTTTTTACGAAGGGTTACTAATTATAATTTGTATGGGATGAGCACCGTGTGTGGTTCTATATTTTTTCAATAACACATAGGGTGACATTTAATTAGCTGACCATATTTTAGGGAATGATACAATGATATTGTAGTACCTACCCATCATTATAAATAATTTTCCCCAAAGAAAATATGGTCGCAAACGAAAAAAAATTTTGGGTCCCCCATAGTAACTTGATATCTGGGCAATGTACGGGGGACGAAATTTATTTTTTCATTTTCGACTGTACTAAGTTTATCATTCCCCAAAATATGGTCAGCTAATTAAATGTCACCCTGTATATTGGACTAGTGACCTCTATTATGTTTGCCGCATCTAATAATTATATACGATATGTAATGCAGCAATTTTAATCCAAATCATGTTTTCGATCTCTTTCAGTCAAGTCGTTTGAGTGAGAGAAATACAACACAGTTACTGTTTAGCTAACTACCTGATATTATTTCATGGCTCGTTGATCCAAAAGTGATTACACAAATTGTATCCAATTATTTAGCGTAATATTTGTCGTTTGTTGTTTGATATTTGCCCTTGGGCAGGTATACGCATAAGTCATGTGCCGTGTATATTTGTACACATTTATTTTTACGTTTTTGATCGAGGATAAATATTTGGTATCTTCAGCGGTAAGGATCGTCCGTTTATTTGTGTAATGGGTAATTATTGGGTATGGTTCATTTATTCTGATATTTATCAGAATAACTTTTAAACTTTTTGTCAGGAAAATATTGGTTTGAATCACTATTCAGTAATACCATGTGAGACTTTTATCCCAAATAAAGAATTCAGAAATTACTTTTAACAAAATATAACTATTTTACAACTCAAGCGTCTAAACACTGGTATTCCATGTACTATAGTGAACAAAGACGTATATTTTGTTCCTAAAAATCTTAAAATACGCTTATTGAGACTATTTCATTAAATTATCTTTAGATTTAGCTCGCTTTGGTCCACATTCATGTGCTTCTTTTTTTTCAATGAATTGTATGCAATAAATAAATTATTTAATCATAATTACCAACAGATTTTCTTTACTGGGACATTCATGATCATCACCCAAAATCAGTATTTTTAAATGTATTACTGATATTTTCTTTCAGCGAAATGAATATGATAGGGGTGGAATAATTTTCTACAACCCAAAGTACATTCGTGAATTAAATATCTTTTCTAATAATCGCACGAGCAATTTGGAACTCAACGTTACAATTTTACATTCTTGGGGTGATAATGTGACTGTTAGTATTCAACATTTATAAAATCTTTTCAGGGTTCCGTACCCGAAGGGTGCCAAATGGGACCCTATTACTAAGCCTACGCTGTCCGTCCGTCTGTCCGTCTGTCCATCTGTCTGTCACCAGGCTGTATCTTATGAACCGTGATAGCTACACAGTTGAAATTTTCACAGATAACGCATTTCTGTTGCCGCTATAACAACAAATACAAAAAACAGATTATAATAAATATTAAAGGGGGCTCCCATACAACAAACCTGTTTTTTTTGCTCGTTTTTGCTAGGTAACAGGTACAGTCTTGAAATATTCACAATATATTGATTTATATTATACACTTTAAAAATAAATTCTAATAAAATTAAAATAAAATAAATATTTAAGGGGGTTCACAAACAAGAAAAGTGTTTTTTTTTATGAATAATGGTTCGGAACCCTTCGTGCGCTAGTCCGACTCGCACTTGGCCGGTTATTTGTACCTTATAAGTGCACTAAGAAAGAGTTTCTTTACTAACGGCCGTACTCAGAGTCGTTTAATGATTAATTACTGATTTACTAAGTAAAGAATTTTGTATGAAAATTCAAATTTGGAATAAGTTTATTCGTTTATTAAATGACTCTGAGTACGGCGGTAAATCTTTGAGTGTAAATAATGATGTATGGTCTTAAATCACATAATTATCATAACATTATTACAGTTTCATTGCAAATACGAAAATATGAAACGGAAAAATGAATTCTACACAATGAATTCCACGACCTGCAGTGGGATGACGTGGGCAGTAGAATGGCTCAAAAGCTACACGTCGATTGACTTTAAGTGTCCGATGCCTAAGGTGGGTTAAAAATGGCACCAACACCTCACTTTTAATTATTCGTACGTATTATTTTAATACGAATGTCATAAACTATCTTAATTGAACTTTATCTTATTTTATCTTAATTTTTTTCCTAAACTGATAACCTCATTTCGCGTATCTTCCGTGATTTGATTCATATGCCTTTTTGCTTTTCTTATTCTATATTCATCATCAACCCGTCCGGGTACCTACTGTTACAGTTGTGTAAAGGCCTCCTCAAATTTTACTCCTCACGTATTCTTTAGACGACGATTTAATTATGTAAATGTTACAAGCATTTTTATATATATGAATAAATTGTGTGAAAACTTTATTTCAGGGCACATATCACTTTAAAAACGTTCAAATGCCGATCGTGCACGTTCCTTTAACATCAGTTAATAGCATAATTAAATCTACATTGGTGGCGTTTATGACAAAGACGAAAGAGAAGTTACTTGAGCTCTACGTGATGATTCGTTTCGATGCTCGAAAAGGATAAAGTTCTTTAAGTTGAAGTGAAGATGTTACGACCAAAATATGCCAGAAAGTGTTGAAAGTGCCAGAAAGTATTCAAATATTTACATGAACATGTTATTCATTATAAATAAAATAAAAAAGTAATTGCAATGTACCAGTGACTGTAGAAACAAAAATGTTGACGAATGTCTTACTAAATACATATTTATTAGATAAATATTCGGAAAACATGATGTCTGTCTAAAAAGGTAATAAACAGGCTAACAAGTAGTTGAATGCCAAATTACTATAGAATAATGTTGCGGATTCCTCTTTTTTCCATATTAAGTGCGGTTTCCTGCACAGGATAGCAAAACTACTGATTCTGAGCTTTGCTTTTGATCATAACATAGTCTCAATATTGATAAAGCTAAACTGCTAGCCATCGTCTTCATCATCTTATCATAACAGTATTGTGAAACAGTAAGAAAATCTGTTGTGATAGATAATATGTTTTTTTATTTATATCATACACGGTATTTATTGAAATCATCAATTTCACCATCTGAGCAGGTAAAATAAAATCATGAAGCTGATGGTTTCAAAATATTTGCATCGCTTTATAGTACGAGTAGTACAGTCCAGTTGCAACATTATTGAAGCCACATTTCATCCCTCAGTGCGCAGTTTGCAGGCCCATTAATGGTCAGACACAGGTTCGCCACATAACGAAAACGGCAGTTAATGTAATACCGAAAACACTACCCTGTTTACGATTCGGTAGTGACAAAGCGTTTCGCTTAGTCCCTCTTACTATTGTGCTAAAAGCAGTAAATTGCGTCGGTCAGCGAACGTTACGTATTTCGCGGCAGTCCAGAGCAATTGCAAGCAACAACTTAATGTTACCACAACTTTACAGCTTTGTGACTATATTTATGAGCGTTAGATCGTCTCAAACTTCAGTATTGATATTGGAAATAATATGACAATAATGTTATGTTTTGAGAGAAAAGAAAAGCTATTTTGGAGAATGCTGCTTGCTTTATAAAAAATTGGTCAAGAGCGAGTCGAACTCTCACATGAAGGGTTCCGCACCATCGTACAAGATCCAAGTGCTCGTAAGAACATCTTCATCTCGTAATTTTGCTATCCGAAAGAGTCAGGCGCTGTTGTATTGAAATTTACTTATTACTATTTTATTCTAAACGCCCCCTTACATTTTCTTCTAGTTCAGTATTTGTTGTTGTAGCGGCAACAGATTTGAAGAAGAATAATTTGAAGAATAATTTATTAGCCCATTGAAATATCATTGTAAGCACAATACATTTAGACAATACATCTATGTACGTTTCCATGGTTCCCACACTAGGAAAATCCTGTGTCGTGGGATCCCATTCTGACCTGTTTACAGTTCGGAGAGGAAGGTATTAAAGTATGTAAACATAATTGTAGGTGCCCCGGACATTTACGGCAAAGTAAACTAAAAATAAGCTATTATTATTATTATTCTAAAAATAAGTGGACATAATGCATGCAGAATAGATGAGTAAAATTAATAATAACAAATAGTATAATAATAAATAATGTACAAATATATATATATATATCAATGCACGTCTGCGCACTGACTGGCAGCGGGATCATCTAGATGTCGAGTGCATGTGGGTAACCGTAGAAGGACGATCGTTCGGCTCGCAGCGCGATCTTCATATCGGGTTGGTTTACATACCACCCGATTCACCTAAATGCAAGAAGCATGCTCAACGCATTATCAACTTCACAGGATGGTTGACGGACTTTACTACTGCATACCCTGATGACTACCACATGATTGCCGGTGATTTTAATTTGGGTATGGTCCGGTGGGAAACTGGCGAACCTGTGCATATTAAGCGTGGAACGGTTGAGCTTCAGAATTCGGCATTTGAATTGACACATCACGCTAATCTTCTTGGTCTACGTCAGTTTAATCGTCACACCAATGTGTCGGGAAATACATTGGACCTGCTTTTTTCTACATTTACCTTAGATGTTACTATATGTGATGATCCGATGGTCAAGGAAGACCCCGCTCACACTACATTGACTATAAATGCAAATGAGATTACCATGCGTCCCCTGCCAAAGATCCCGCGTCGTAAGTACTTATTCAGGAAAGGTGACTACACAAAAATCAATGATACACTTCGGAGTAATGACTGGACTCATCTTCTCAATCATGGTACTATAGACAACGCAGTTACAATTCTATATGATAAATTAAATAGCGTAATAAAAGAGTATGTACCACTAGTCATAACTAACACATCTAACCGCTACCCAATATGGTACAGTCGAGCACTCATTAACATTATCAAGGAAAAAAGCAAAGCACACGCCCAATGGAAGAGTTACAAGAATCCAAATGACTATGCCACATTCTCCCTTCTCAGAAAAAGACAAAAAGATCTAATAGTTGAATGCTATAACTTATACATACAAAGATCACAAACTATAATAAAAAAGGATCCTAAACACCTTTGGTCTTATATAAAATCTAAGAGAAAAAGTGACTCCGGGTACCCAAGTACCATGTATGCAGGTAGTAATAAATTGAACAACGAAAACGAGATATGTGAAGCCTTCAGCGCCTTCTTTGAAAAAATGTTCAGGAAGCCTGCCGATGCATACCCCACTGCAGACGCTCAAGATAGATATATTAACTCGATTAACACACTAAACATAACTACTAAATACATTTCCAAACTATTGGAAACAATCGATACCAATAAAGGACCGGGTAATGATGGTATTCCACCGAGCTTTATTATCAGATGTAAAGACTCACTTTTGGAACCCCTTAGTATTATATTTAACCGTTCAGTAAACGATGGTGAGTTCCCTTTAAAGTGGAAGGAGGCACTTATAGTGCCAATACATAAAAAAGACTCAAGACTGCACGTAGAAAATTACAGACCCATATCTATCTTAAACACATTTGGGAAGTTATTCGAAAAATTGATTCTTGACCAAATCTACCCTATTCTAATGCAAGGAATCCCAGACGAGCAACATGGCTTTATTAGGGGTCGTTCAACCACAACTAACTTGGCCGTGTTTGTTAGTGACGTACTTCAAGGTATGAGCTCCCATGGACAGGTGGATGTGGTCTACACTGACTTTGAAAAAGCCTTTGACAGAGTGGACCACATAATCCTGCTTCAAAAACTTCAGACACTGGGTATACGTGGGGATCTGCTACGATGGGTAAAATCATACGTATCCAATCGTCGACAGGCTGTGGTCATAGCTGGACACCGATCTAACTACATTGATATTCCCTCTGGAGTCCCACAGGGATCCTTACTAGGGCCCTTACTTTATGCAGCTTACCTTTTCGACATCAATGAATGCTTCAAAAATGCCAAATTTCTACTTTATGCTGATGACATAAAGATTTACATTAATGTTAAAAGCGTTCTTGATTCGCAAAATCTTCAAGAGGACTTAAACCGATTAGATGAGTACTATGAAAAGAATAGAATAAGTGTTAACACAGCCAAATGCGTACATGTAAGCTTTACAAGAAAAACTCATCCTATTTCAACTGTCTACAAACTTGCTCATAAACAAAGACGCTTGCATAAAAGACCTCGGAGTCATACTTGATTCTAAAATGACGTTCTCGGCACACATAGAATCAATAAAAAATAAAGCTTACAGAAATCTGGGCTTTGTAACACGAGTCTGTAAAGACTTTACAGATAGTACTTGTCTAAAGATTATTTATTTTGCGTACGTTCGCAGTGTACTTGAATACTGCAGTTCGATTTGGAACCCACAATATACAAGCCATGTAAATGAGATCGAGAATATGCAAAAGAAATTCCTCAAATTTCTAAACTATCGCACCCTCAACCCAAACCTAAGTTACGCTAAATCATGTAACAATTACAAACTACTGACTCTAAAAGACCGGCGTGTTATAGCCGACATGTCACTTCTGCACGATGTGTGCTCCGGTACTCTCAACTGCTCCCGTTTGGTCAATGATATTATCAGGTTGTCTGCTCCGGCGAAACGTACCAGGCACACTTGTACAAAACTTTTTCACGTTCCTCACAACCGCACTAATTTTGCATCTAACTGTACTTGTCTCAGGTTGCCTAATACCTATAACAGACTCTTTTCAGACATAGACCCTTTCTGCACCAGTAAACCTATGTTTAAGCGGAAGGTAGTGCTGAAGTTATTAGAGGACGACAAAATTGTATTGGACTAACGCCATGTCAACCTACTCTTACCATGCATCGCCACAATACAACTTAGTTTTATTGACTGGATTAGAATATATCGTTATTTTTTTTATTTTTTTTTTGCTGTAATTGCCATTCATAGGAACACATATACCAACTGACATAAACACACATACACACACACCCTTTCACAACCTCTCAAACACACGCCTACACTGCACATATTACTGTACATGTACGTTTACTGTACCTCACCTTTAGACACATAGATTATTACTGTTTTTAGAATTTACTGTCTCTTCGAATGTACTCTCACCTGTCCTTATTTGACTATTTACATAGTGAAATCCTTAATTGGCCTAGTTATTTAATCTATATTCTTGTTTAACTTTTATGTACGGCTGTGGATTTTTGTTAAATAAATAAATAAATAAATATATGTTGCTCGCGGTTTATCTAATTATCGTTAGTATTTCTTCGGTGTCATGGTAATTTTTGCTCAGATTAGACATTCTGTGAAAGTTTGAACTATCTAGCTATTGCCGTTCGTGCTACAGTGCCCGCTGACGGATAGACGGATAGCGGAGGCTTAGAAATAGGGTCCCGTTAGGCAAACTTCTGGTATGGAACCCTTAAAATAATTTTATAACCATAAATGTTCACAGTTTTTTTCCCGGAATAGGAGTAGATTGCTAACGCTACCTTGCTACGATCCTGACAAACATCTCTCGTTTCTCGCTGGTTAGGGATACCTAGATAACGATGTAGAAAGGTGACCATTCTGGAACATGGACGAAAAAGGCAAGATTATTTTGTTACACGATTCACTCTTTAACATCATAATATTCTTAAACATACATATGTATTTGTTCATTGCTTACATGTGGTAATAAGGAAGGAATATAATAATCACCACATTCATGTTAGTCTTCAGAAAGAATAGTTCTACGCTACAGAACGGCCACTCCCTTCCCCGCGCTGATTCAGATACCGCACCCCACCCCTGGCGCCGGAGGGCGAACCACAGGCTCTTTGTATAGGCGCTGAACGCACAGCACACATTCTCAAAACGAACGAGTTTACGCACACATTTGCACGTTTACAAACTTCATTAGGCTATGTAGTAGTAACAGGTGATTATTTTACGAGCGTTCTATGGTCCGAGGCATGACAAGGGGATAAACACATAATTGCCAAATTCCCAGCCCTGTAACTCGACACTTTATGATACCACCTTAAACACTGTATAATTTGAGCTTTATTACTGCAATTCTTATGCTACAACACGTCTTATATGGGAGTGGAGGAACTACACGAAAGTGGTTCAAAAGTTTTTATTTCTTATTAGTTTCACACACGGAAATGCCGTGAGCTTAGCAACAAATAAGCTTGAAGAAACTGAACAGGTTGTACGAGTACAATCAGCAAACCTGCTGATTTTGTCAGCCCATTTCTTTCACTCTTAACGATAATACTGTATGTGTGAGAAGAACAGTCGCCCGGATCTCTCGCCCCTAAAACTTTACTAGGAAGAAACGTTTTAGCGATAAAACTACTTTCAGTAGCGACAGCTCTCCATTCCAGTAGAAACGGTAGAGCTCGCAATAAAAGTACTTTGAATTACCACCAGCGGAGCTAAGGGCTTTAGTTGGCAGGGTTTATAGCAATGTAATATACTGGCTATGACGTGTTGAAGTTATGTATGATTCGAATTAATCTAAAATAATGTGTATCGTATCGTAACCTTAACGTATCGTCGCGTCGTCGGGTGAGACTATTTGGTTTAAGCGACACCAAAACCGGTTTTGTGTTATATATTCGGATTTAGCGGATTTTTCTGTGTCGGTTTAGCCAGGTTTCGTGAAAAGTTGCAAAAATGTCACTTCAAATTATTAAAACCTTTCACCCGCCCGATATGGTTTGCTGGAAGAAATCTCAATCTTGTCGGATAATAAGTTCCTTTTTGTACATATCGTATCGTATAAACTCTTTATTTTCACTATAATACCGAATTGTCTTTACGTTTACTCCTATTCTCTTCATTGGTTTAAAGCTTCTCTTTATTGGTTTATTACTATGTATTTAAGTTTACGTAGTTCGCAAGTAAGGCAGCACTGGTACATATTGTAATTTGCATTTGCCGCCGCAAACTCGCACGTTCAATTTGCGCTAATTCAGTTATGTTATTAGTATTATCAAGAATTATTGTTCAACTCCTTCTTCGCAGTGAAGTTACTTCGCGCTGTGTAAATTGTGAATCCCATTAAGCTCATTACCGTACGGCAAGGAAGGCTTTGCTCATAGAATCATTGTAAATCGGAGTGCTCACTCTTGTGGTGATAAGCTGACTCCTGTTAACCCTTCATTGGACTACAGGATTATGCATCCCACCAGATTTTCAGCGTTGTAGCTTGGTAACAGTAAAACCCAACGAAAAAGAACATCTAGTTGAAACTCGCTAACAGACAGAGATGAGATGTCTCACTGATTGTTTTGTTATGCTCACTCTTGCTGAAGATTATTATTAAATAATAATATAGCACATCATGCCTTTTCCCATGCGAGGTGGAAGGGGCACAACTGCGTGATAGGAGGCTAGTCCATCGCCGCAGTTATGGAGTAATGAAGGTTTCCTCACGATCTTTTCCGTCACCGTTAAAAAGTCCGTATAACGGACTTTCTGAACATTATCCTGGGATTGCGGATATTTTCTAGAAAAAGGGATGTTAAGGCCCGCAAAAATAACTCGCTCTCAGCTCAGTGTGTATTTAAATGGCTTACATGATTGACAATAAATGGCTGACGCTTTTCCAGGAAAGTCCTTCTTCCGTGCGCCGTCTGTTCTAAGAAACTCTATGCGTATGCTTAGCTGCAAATGACGTAAAACTCGCTTGAAGTTAGTTTGATGGTGGCAAAGTTACTCATGCCCTTTATTACAACACACCTGTATGGGCATTCTGCTCGGTTTGCATGGAAGCGTTTTTCATTAACAGTGATCATAAAATAATTAAATTCGTTTAAGTATGGTATTTGAATTAAAATGAAGTGGATCATTTTATTTGCGTTGATGTGGTAATTTGGTTATTAATGGTATTGGTATGGTTATTGTCTCGAATAGGTACAGTATGGGCACAGAAGAGATAATAGTACTCCGTACAGAACGGCCACTCCCTTCCCCGCGCTGATTCAGATACCGCACCCCACCCCTGGCGTCTAGGGACTGGTTGAAAGATCAATAGACGCGGCTGAACGCCTGACGAGTGACCGCGCGTATACGGTGAATAATAACCGGCAATATAATATGGTGAAGTTTTGTGCATTATTTGGGTGTCTGTCGTCAACTAGAAACAGCAAAGACAGGAGATTCTTTCGGTTCCCGACTGATGAAAGAAGGTAAGCAACAGCAACTCTATTGTTGTTCTTTTGAGAAATAAAAATTCTAATACTTTAACTCCCGGAATGTAACTTGGTCAGCGTTTGCTGTGTGTCTCGCTCTCTCACAAGGACAGACTTTGTGCGAGACAGAGACAGAGTTATATGTTTGTAGTACTTACTAGCTACTGACTACGATAATTGATAATAAATAAGTCAGTGTCGTAATATTTTATTTTTAACCGACTTCAAAAAAGGAGAGGTTCTCTAAAGGTTCTCTTTCATATTTTATTTTCTAAGATACCTAGTACTAAACCTTCCGTAATACATAATTATCAATTAAGTACATTTATTATAGATTCATTTCGTGCTATTCGTTGTTGGTGCGATTCAACAACGCGAACGAAGCACTTCGAGTTGAAAAGTAGGTAGTAGGTGGGCCAATCAACTATTTTACCCACACTTTGCTGTCCCCGACCATTTATTATTAAAATACGCTAAATGGTTAAATTTACACATTTGACGAATATAACAATAGTATCTAAGCTAGCAGGCACTAGGTACGGGGAACTTGATTACGTTCTCGAAGATCTTCGTTTGTGTTTTTTTTTGCTCGCATGGCGTGGTATGGTGTCCTTTGATAGTGCCGTTGAGCTGCTAGTCCTCAAAGAACTTTCAGAGGGAGTGCGTGCGTTGACAGAAAAGTGTGGGTTAAGTTGATTGACCCAGGTACGCACGCACTAACTTTGTCGCGGCGACGGCGCGCCATTAGCTGGGTCCACATACAGCGAGCTACGGCCGGGTCTCGCTCGAACCCTGTAGTGATTTGGTTGTTTTGAATCTCTCAGAGACAGGTACCTACTTAACATAAAGTTCGAATATTGTACAATCCTAACGATGTTTTTACATAGGTAGGTACGAGTACCTACCTACAGTTCACGCCAAAGTGCCTACTTCAGAATAAGTAATAGTAGGTAACAACAACATAACATAGCTTCACGCCTTTTCCCATAAGAGGTGGCAAAGGCACTGTGCCCACTTAAAATAATTCAAAAGTGAGTTCGAAAATGGAATCTATGGCGACCGCATAAGAGCTGTCGGACTTAATATTGTCCAGTAATTTTAGTGATTATAACCTAGAGAATCGGCCACATTGTCAAGTTATTTTAGTGTGTGTCTCCTAGAGAATAGGCTCCATTACCTACCTATTTTGTTATTTATTGATTGCAGATAGAATATATTTTAGTGTCAGTCTCTAAATAATCTAAATAATTGATTATTACTTACATCGCATTTAGTGTAAGCAATATTTATTTAGTTACCTACCTATCTTGTCATTGCTAAATAAATAATAACTACCTATTACAATATATATTTTTATTTCAATGAGAACCCGACTAGGTACCTGTTTAAACGGCAGCGCCCATACAAAGTCACTTCATAATAATGCAAACGCTTGTTCGGGTCGCGCCGTCGTCTTTCGGTTCGCCCGACGCAAATCGCTGCATTTGCCGCGCTACCAGCCCTAGCAATATTTACGCACACATTTGCACGTATACAAACATCATTTGGTCATGTAGTAGTAACAGGTGATTATTTTACGAGCGTTCTATGGAGTGTCCGAGGTGTGGTATGGCCCATACCGTATGGGGCCATTGTTTTCGTGCCCCGAATAAGATACTCGGTGTTTTACTTGGCGGGAAAGAGAGGTAGAGAGAGAGAGAGCGCGAGACGAGACCCGACGTGCCAAAACAATGGCCGGGTGCTGTAGTAAATTGTTATCAATATAACTTTATGGCACTGGGCAAGAACTGTTCAATTTGAAGCTGTTGGCAACTAAAACTTATTTTTATTTATGGCAACACTATCAATATGTAGCTATATCCGTGAATGCCTTAATCTATAAGTAGACCACCACTTTTACAAGCTGCCAAATTATTTCGTTAGTTAATTTAAGGATTAACTTTGTCCAAGCAAGACAAACCTCATGCTGTTTCAATAAAAAAAATACCAAGGACTATTTCACTATATGAATAGAAAGGATCCTAATACCCTACTACCTACCTACATCTTTCTGAAGATTCCGTGTGATTTAAAACTCTCCGGCAGTCCCAGATCTATTGTTAGAGCCTGTTTGAGCCCGAACCCTATCTTATCTTGCGCGAGACTAGGGTAACTTAGTTTATAACCCTGCGTGCGTCGAACCAATAGGAAATCTTTTGTTATCTCACGAATCTTGGCATTATTACGAATGAGTCATAGTGTAAAATATATTGAAATATCACATGCAGATGAGACTTTTTAGAGAGTATGCTTTAATGGATTTAGCTTTTTGATCTCTCCACCGAGAGGTACATGACTTGGCTTGAATTAGAAGACGATAGAAGATACTTATTGCCTATCCTCGTACTTCATTTCATCAAAAACACGAAATACATATAGGTACCTACTTATGAATACATGAAATTGAAAGATGGAACGAGAATTACAATTGACAATTGGAAGAAAAAATATTGGTCAAGTGCGAGTTGGACTCTCACATGAAGGGTTCCGCACCATCAACCAACCATCACCAAAAGAGTCGGGAGTCGCTTTTGTATTGAAATTGACTTAATACTATTGAAATCTAAACACCCTTACTTTTTCGTGTAGTTCAGTATTTGTTGTAACGACAACAGAAAAATTTACACATTCTGTGGTTTCAACTTTCTAGCTACTACGTTTCGTGCTAAAGAGCCCGCTGACGGACAGACGAACGGACGGACGGACAGCGGAGGCTTAGTAATAGGGTCCCGTTTGGCACCCTTCGGGTACGGAACTCTAATATAACGATATAATTATATAAAAATGCTTTATAACAGATGATTTTTATTAAATTTCCCGTCGATATTACGAAAATTCTTGAAATGTTCAAAACGGAACGTGGCGAAGAATTTAATATTGTTTTAAAATACGGGGATAGCTGACTTTTTCAATTCTCCAATAATATATACGTGCCTACTGTTAATAGCATAACGAAGTTACCTTTATTTTACTAGGTATTATTTTTCGGTGATTATTTCGGTACATAGAATTAAATTCCTTGAATACTTTTTCGCAAAAGCAAACGCTCGTCCAACAGTATAAAACGTCCTATAAAAAACCTATTATAGCTAAAATGCCGTTAAAATTGGTTTGTCTTCCTCTTTAAAATTTAAATTTGTGTTTGTGAGGGGACTAAACCACATTTTAGTTATAATAATAAAGCCATTTATTTCTGAAGACAGAGTTTTTTCATTCTTAATTCTAGATTGTTCATTGTTTTCATAATTGTCTCTCGTCTCAGTGTGTCTTTCGACAAAGGCCTCCTTCAACCTCTTCCACTGCTTACGGTCTGCTGCTACTCTACACCAGTGTGGGCCCAAGGTCTGTTTGAGGTCGTCCTCCTGAAACAGTGAGACTCTATCCTGACCAAAAGAGATTGTTGGCAGGCTCAAGATACGTTTATTATTCAGGGTCGTGAGTCGAATATTGGTGATATCGTTGAAACACTGGGTAGCGACTCGCCGGGAATTCGTAGATAGACTTCAGCTCCTTGGTAGACTCGTGACAAATCCAGCTGGTCCGCTTCTCCAGACGTCAACAAGAGATATGATTAGCGCCAGGAGAATTTTACACCTCGGCGTGGAACCCTGGAAAGAGATCAGTGTGAATGATAGGAAAACAAGAGCGCTACAGCGCCCAGCTATCAGGCGACGGCTCCTCACACGGAGACTTCCGACGAGGGCCCTAGGGTAATTAGGATCTAAGAGTGCCGCAGTCCAATAAACACTCTATAGAAAAGGGAAATACACAGAGAATATAAAATACTCGAAAATAAGAAAGACTAACTACGAACAATTGCTTACCCAAAGGTTGGGGATAATATAGAAGTTTTATAGCAACATCTGCACTTTACAGCAACTCAACTTTTCAGCTCCAATACAGTAATAAAGGGACTAGCCCATGACCGCAACTATAGGCGTGACTTAAAAAATTGTGCAGATACGTCCTCACGTATCAGAGCTCAAACCAGCACTGCGTCAAAAAAAACAATCAGCTGCCAGACGAGATTCTAGACTCTAATTTACGAATTTCTACAGTTTACTTTTTATCTGGCTAATACGCCAGTAGCCAATATGGTCAAAGAGGTAGTACGTTACACTCCCACTTTCTCACTGGGCGGCCTGGGTTTCTCTTCCCATCTCTTGGGTACCAGACCGTTACCTGTTTGCTCCATTTCTCTTTACTGCATCGCAGCATGTGGCCGGTCCACCTCCATTTGAGTTGGTCGAATCGTACTAAAATGTCTGTCAGTTTAGTTTTGTGTCTGATGTCGTTATCAATTTTAGTTATCAAAGGATAAATAATTTTTACGAATGAGAGGGAAAAAGTTCAATCTACAGTAAATTACAACGAAACGCACCAATTCTCACAAGCACAATGTTCTCAAGTAGGTACCTACCTACCACAGTGTGTAGCGTTAGACTCTCCAGCATCTATTGGATTAGTCGCCTGTTGGTTGGACATCGCTCTTGACAAATTAGGTAAATTGGTAAACATCGTAGCTGGTGCAAAAGCTACGACGAAGCCTACAGTAACTAGGAAGATGAAACTATCGAATAACATGGTCATTGACACTTTCAGCGCGATTGAAATGGTGATTATTGTGAGAGTCTTTTAACGCTTGATGAAGAACATGCAGGCAGGCGTATAGAGAACTTGACGCTAACTGCCAATAGTAAAAAACCAGAAGAATAAAGTCGAAGAATAAAATGAAATAAAATAAAATGTTAATCTGGGAACTTATACGTATACTCAAGATTGAGACGTTAGACTGAAGTGTGGATATAGGTCATGGGTTGAACTGTAGCTACTAAGAGTATAGTTTTTGAATTAAAATAGTTCAAAGCTTTTTGGTAAGACATCTTGCGATTAATAAGATTGAGAATCATAATTTTAAGTCTGAAACAGCATATTTTTTTACATAAGCCTGCCCGAAAAAAATCTCGTTAAGTCGGTTCTTAATTATTTCCCTAAGAACCTCTAATGATCTAATCCATTATGGCAAATCCCTTTTTGCTATTAGTCTAGAGGTGGATTGGGCGTTAAATATTACCGAGTTATTTAAAAACTTCTATTACTTCCTAAAATAATGATCAGGTTTTTACAGATAGCTCTCCGAAAGAAGTTTAATGATAGCCTTAGAGAGTTCACAACATAAACAAGTTTATTTCCAAAAGCCAAACGATGATAAATTGATGATGAAACCTCACGTAGACCTCTAAAAAACCACGCCCGCATCACACTTTTAGTCCCGTCAGCTTACTTACAATAAACGATTTCCTCCCCCTTTACCAACGTTAATAGTTTCAAGAATGTATAAAAACCCGTATACTTTCAACGCTCGCGCTCTTCTTTCGCCAATTACGTTCACCTTACAGCACGTTCAACTAACCACGATCGCAATATTACAGGAATATATTCTTATCACGTACTCTGCATAAAGTTGCATGGGATAAACTTATTCTGGTCGGGGGCGCGGCTGCGGAAAAATGTATGTGGGAAGGGATACAATCACAATGAAGTGCCTTTTGCTACAAGTAGGTACTTTTTGTTCGAACTGTGTTTTAGAGAAATCGATCGATACTTCATTACTCGAAATAGTTTGTATTCTACGAGAAATTATACGGCGTTTCGTGAACAAGAGATTCCCTTTGGCAGGATTGATCTGTCGGGCCAAAGGAAGGATTTAAGAAGTGGAGCCACCTGGAATTGTGGTTCAGTGATAAGAGGGGGAGGGGCAAAGTTTGTAAAAAAAAACTTGACTTTGGCAGTTAAGTAGTTTTAAGATCCAGGACATAAGTTCAGTAATTTTTTATAGTTCTGCCTCCACGAGGGGCAAAAAAGGGGTCTAAAGTTCATATAAAGTACAAAAAAACTTCACTTATGAACCTGCAATTCGGCTGGTAGGTACTTTAATAATACAGGACGTAAGTTATATTTTTTTCAAAGGGGAAAAAATTATAATAATTTACGAATTATCTTTTTGATACGAAAACGATACCAAACACGTTAAACAAACTTTAGCCTCCTTTTAGCCCCTTGTCAGAGAAATATGGAGCGCAGCATTCTCGGTGTTCGGCTTTTAGACCGTATCCAGAACGCAGAGCTGCGCTCCCGGACAAAAATAATAGACGTAGCTCAGAAGGCTGCGCAATTAAAGTGGGACTGGGCCGGCCACGTTGCTCGGATGCTGCTGGATCGCTGGGCTAGGAGAGCCACAGACTGGTTCCCAGAAAATGTAAAGAGAAAACGTGGCCGACCCAGGAAAAGATGGAGTCATGAGTGAGATATTACAGGAAATTTGAAATTTAATTATAAAATTCTTTTTTATTTATTCTTTTACGCACCATATTAGTATCTGGCATTTGTACTTATAAACTTTATGAACTACGAGTATTTGAATTGTATAGCTATTAACTTACAAGTCCGGTTTTATAAAATGGATAGCCGCAATTGGCCTTATTTTTAGTTTATATTTACCTGTATACATAATGCTGTAGCTGTCAGATAAATATACCTTACAAAACCTTTTATGCAATATAGAATACTTTTGTCAGGGGTTCAAAAAATATCAAGACGGTAGTTGCTGTCTAAATATAAACCTAATAAAGAATTATGTGCCGTTCACTTTATAACAGTCATTTTGAACTCAAAACTTATTCACAATTCCAAAGCCCATGCATGCTCATGCTCACACAACAAAGATTACTTCATCAAAAGTGCTACTTTCAAATAGGTACGTAAAGCAAAAACCAAAGCAAAGTTTGAACGAAGTGCGAAAAGAAAGTAGGATGTCGTTTTACATTTCAAACGAGAAATTATGCTCCAGAATAACAAGAAAAATCTCTCAGAACACAACGAATGCAATGTTCATGTGCTGGATAAAAATATAAAATATTATACTCCCTTTGTGTGCAGCTCTCATTTTCCTGAAACAAGAATCATGTTTTCCACAACTTTTTGAATCATCCGACCAACTTTTTTTCTTTGCGTAGAGTTTGCATTCGCGTTTTACGTTACGGTATCGAGTATAAAATATCGATTTTCAAGATACTGCTAGTATGGTAGAAAAGAAATGAATAAATATAAGATACCATTCATGGACGATACTTTCAGACTCTCGATGGAATAATCTGGTAGATAACACGTTACTCGTCACGAAAAACGGTCAACTGATCTGAAATGTATCAGAAAGGTATAGTAAAACTTCACTGAAATTATTGAGAGCATCTTTATTATAGTTATGTCATCATCATCATCATCATCATATCAGCCTGTATCATCCCACTGTTGGGCATAGGCCTCTCCCAAAGCACGCCACTACCATCTGTCCCCTGCCATTCTGGTCCACTGTCCACTTTGTTAAGTATGATGATGACTGATTAAATCAGTTTCATAGTAAAAGGTGATCATAATGATTTCCCAAACAATTTCTTAACTTTTAACTACACCTTTTTGTACAACCGGGCCGTCATTCCGCTAAACACATTACAATTAATTGATTAATCATTCAATGAATGATGTTTTTTACTTGACCTTGAATATTTTTTTGCTCACATTGGATCGATGGATACTTTTCGAAATTTTATTATAATGGTTAAGCTTAAATTGACCGGTCTTTAAGTTGACAGTAGACTTTATTGAATGATCAATGAATAAATTGTAATATGTCTAGTGGAATGACGGCATGATAAAAACGTCGTGCGTAACATCGTTTTTCATACGGGGTGGCTGAGGTACCATTGTGCATACTTTTGGCCAGTTAATCAAAACCCTTTTTGTCTTTGTCTTGCACTTTCATAATACCTGACTGTATTAAAAGCAACAGGCCCAGAATCGTAATAATGTTCTGTTTAAATAGCGCAGTAGTCTAACACCGCTTAAAGTTCTCAAGTTGTGAGCTGGTAACATTGTTCATGAATTAACAATGAACTTTCCTTCAGATATTGAGGCCATTTTCAGTACAGACCAGTTTCGTGATGAAGAACTTCGCGGTATTTCATTTCTGTTGGGATTTATAATAATAATATAATAATAAAATATATTTATTTGACACATTACAACTTGTTACACAGAGGTTTTACATTGGATGGTTTCCTAGTAAGAGTTTGAGATGTAATTAATGAATATTCGACATCTAAACTAGGCAAGCCTGTACTATGGCGTAAAGGGGCGCTTTTTTATAGAGTAGTAACAATGTGTAGATGTATGTACAGTACAGTCCTCAAATCTCGCGTTTGTAAATTGTTTTTTAGGGTTCCGTACCCGAAGGGTGCCAAACGGGACCCTATTACTGAGACTTCGTTGTCTGTCCGTCCGTCTGTCTGTCACCAGGCTGTATCTCATGAACCGTGGTAGCTAGACAGTTGAAATTTTCACAGATGATGTATTTCTACTGCCGCTATAATAACAAATACTAAAAATCAAAATAAATTTAATATTAAGGGGGGCTCCCACACAACAAACGTGATTTTTTTGCTCGATATTGATAATGGTAGCAGGTAGACGCTTAAAATGTTCACAATATATTGAGTATATTATTTACTTAAAAAATAAATAATTAAATTAAAATTAAATTATCTAGTATTTAGGGGGGCTCCCATACTTTTTTTTTTGCGGTTTTTTATAGATAATAGTACAGAACCCTTCGTGCGCGAGTCCGACTCGCACTTGGCCGGGTATATTACTATTTTAATATAATAATAATTGCAATGTAGTCTACGCGGTTTAACTCAAAGACGAGAACAAGTTCTTGAAGTATGCAGTAAAGGAGCATCGGGAGAGTAATCTTGCATTCTCACTCCATTAACTTTAGTGCTTCGCCACTACTGTCTGCGCAGATGAACAACCACATTATGATGAGAGAGACACTGCTTTTAGTTTTATTTTAGTCTCTGGCGTTGTGGGGTTCGTTGGCAGTAAGTGTAGTCCACACTATACCTGTACAGTGAACATAAAACACCCTAAACTGGATCCTGAAATTCACAAAAGCATTCATTATTTTAGTGTCAATCGGGCGACGGCTTCCTTTGACTTCTAACACTCGATCAATGAAAGCCGCCCAAGTGACACTAAAATAATGAATTTAGTATATACCTACATACGTATTGATATCATTTGTCAATGTAACCCGCAGTACCTTGTTGTTTACTTTTGTTTTTAACACGCTTTTATTAGCTTCACCTGTATGTTTGTTTGCATGTTTGTAACTCGCTTGTTGCCTTCCTTGGATATGGTAGCCGTTTCTTAGGAAAGAACATTGAACTAAAAAGTAAAAAATATATAATAGTTTGAAAAAACTAAAAAACACGGTTTTAAAGAACATCGAACTGAAAAGTTAAAAATAATTTTTAAAATAAGCTTAAAACAATAATGAACGAAAAATACTAGTATTATTGTGAAAAAAGGGTGGGCGCTTTGTAACATATTTTTCGTATATCGAGCGCCCTTGCTTTTTTCACAATAATACTAGTATTTTCGTTCGTTATTGTTTTGAGCTTATTTTAAAAATTATTATGTAATTTCGTAATTTCTTTATTGTACTCACATGACAGTAAAAATAGCTCAACATAGAAAAAATATGTACACAGGCGAGCTTATCTCTAATAAGAGATTTCTTCCAGCAAACCGTGTTGGGTAGGAGACGGAGATGATTATTTTTTAACTTTTTAGTTCGATGTTCTTTAAAAGCGTGTTTTTTAGTTTTTTCAAACTATATTTATTTCTGATAGACTAATGGACCTAATGGTAAAATTACAATACCCACACCATTTTGATTAATGTGAACGAAACTTGAATTTATCTTTTTGACTAGCTGACCCGGCAGACTTCGTGCTGCCTCAATTTAATATGAACTTTATTGAATAGCAATAAAGTTCAAATTGACTCTAGAAAACGATTGACTCTAGAAAACGTTTGTATGGGAAATAGAAAAGGGCTGTTTTTAGGGTTTTCCCGGAAATTATTCGATTTTTTCTCGCCTTTTAAACCTTCCCTAGACCTCCACGAACATTTCAAGACTAAGATAAGATAAATCCGTTCAGCCGTTCTCGAGTTTTAGTGAGACTAACGAACAGCAATTCATTTTTATATATATAGATCATTCTACTCGATGATTAACAAAAGCGTATCAATTGCCTTAGAGAGCAAAAAATCCTTTAATTGGCAGTCAGTCTTTCAGCAAAAAGGCGCTGCCAATTAAATACGACAATTAGCGCTTTTCGAAGTAATCGATATGCTATCGCTATCTTGTTCCATAGAAAAATAGGGCCTGGACAGAAGCAAATTGGAACTACAAATAGGGCTTGGACAGAAGCAAATTGGAACTACAAATAGGGCCTGGACAGAAGCCTGGACAGAAATTGGAATTACGAGCGAAATATTGATCGGTTGTTCAGAAAAGGCATTTTATATATTTTAATATTTTTTAGAAATGGATTTCTCTTCCTTTGGCCGTTTCAAAGGATAAATCTCAATCATGTCAGTTCCAGAGATGTCATAAATACCACTTTCAAGCGGAATATTAGATAGATTTTTATTTTACGAAGTTTTTTAATTTTACCCCGAAAGTATTTGAATAACTTGCCCTAATATAAAACTCGAAGGGTCTCCAAAACTTTTTAACTGACTACTAAAAAAATTGTTTGGGTCAGATAAAATCATTGGGCCGTATGTATAAAGAAAATTGATACTTGTTATTTGAAAGATGGAGGACGAAGAAACTGCATATTTTTTGGTGTTACATATCGTCCAATAAATGACCTTTAATTCTAATATTCTTTAATGTTTTCTGTAATAATTCAGCCCATAGGGTATGAAAATTAATATAAAACGAACTAACCTCCGTGACGCAGCGGTTGTGGCTCCGCCTACCGTGCGAGAGTTACAATGTTCGAATCCCGGCTGGAGATAAATAATAAAAAAAACCTTCAGGTCTTAGGTGTTAACATGTTTTTGATGTCGCTGTTTCTGGTTCCCACAATTCAGGGAATTGTTTAGGCGTATGTGTATGTTTATGTTTAAGTTAATGTATCGTTTGCTGGCCTCAACTGGTGAAAAAAGTAGTTCACAATTAATAGTATATTATATTTCAATTTTTTCTTAAAAGTAGAGTGAGATTTAAGAATAATCCGTGATTTATTAATTTATTTATTTTCTTTCTTTATTTGGGACATCAACAGCACAATACACATAAATTCATACAAAGAACAAAATACAGTTAATAAGGCCAATGACAGATGTCGACAGAAACATAAAAAAACATATGTAAATAGGAGCTGACGACGTTATGTTTAAAATTAGTTATGAAGTAGTTAAACAAATTGAGTGTTGTTATTCTGTAAGTATGTGTATGTGTGTGTGTGTGTGCATGTGTGTGCATGTGTGTGATTGTATGGGATGGCGTGTGTGTGTGTGTGAGGGTGTATGTGCGAGGGTGTATGTTTGTGTGTGTATTTCTTATTAGGAAAAGTATTTCCGGGAATTAATTAATCATTGATTGGTTGATTGATTCAGAGCATGGCCCACCTGACGGACGATTGTCTTCTATGGTCGATTGAGGAAGGACTGCAAAAAATCCACTCCGTTGACGAAGAGGTTGGATAATGGCTGCTCAAGCTGCCATCTTTATAAGTTGTGACGTAGACGTCATCGACCAAACGCTAAATAACAAATTAATTGGACAAATTTAACTCGAGAAATAGAAATTACCCGTTACAAAAATCAACGGGAGCTAGCTTTCTATTCAATTCACCCGTTACTTTGAGTCAAGTTAATACTGCAAAGCAGAGTTGGAATCTATTCTCCTTCGGACTTTCGTATTCAGAGTAAAACAGCAAAATTATCTTAAAGAAAAAATAAATAAATTTTGTCGGTGTTCTTTCGCTTCCTAATTTTGTTTTAATGAGTTTCTTAATTGATCGCCCAAAACTCACACTATCGTACAGTTCATAAACGGTGTTGTACGAAACATATTTTAAAAGCATTTCCTTTAGCCTTAAAAAACAAATGGCAATTCTATGATATTCCTGCCAATAAATTAGTAAGTGTCAATTTTACAATCGTTTCTTGGGTTAGACAAAAAATTAAAAAATTAAAACAAAAGTCGGGTAAATGTGCGGATATTTGGAGTACGTTCGGTAGATGTGCGGATTGACTTCATACGTAAGGCCCATATTATGCATATTTTATCTCCACTTCCCATAAGCGAGCTCCATGTTCTATTGGGTTGCACGCTTGCTTCTGATGTTTTTTTTATGTTATACATGTCAAACGAACACGAAGACTATTCGAGGGCTTTGCTGCGCTCGCCCCCTTAGTCTTCACTCATCGTTTCATGATATTTCACGTTTGGTCACATTGATGTGCCGATATATCCAACGTTACGGTAATTCAAATTGAGAGAGAAGTCCAAATTCTGGGAGATGTCCCGTTGCGTGTTCCCGACCCATTAAGATAAGCCATCCAGAGATGCGTGGCTTAGGATTAATGACGAGACACAAAGTGTTACCACAGAACCTTCCCGTCTTACAGGGTTCCGTACCCGAATGGTGCCAAACGCGACCCTATAACTTAGCCTCCACTGTGCGTCTCTCTATCTGTCTGTCCGTCAGCGGGATCTCAACGAGCGGTATAAGATAGAAAGTAAAACACATAATGTGTATCTGTAATTGCCGCGACAGCAACAAATAATCGGTCAATATTGAAAAGCAAAATATTCGATGTCCGCGTGTGAAAAGTACCCGTAGAAATTAATTATTAACTCAAACCATTATTTTACTAATCTTATAAGTATTATCTTCATGGCGCACAATAGTATTTGTTTCTAATTGTTTTATGTATATTTGTAAATATTCTAAAGTCCTAAATATTCTAAAGTCCTAAGTAGGTATAAGGCTCGCGCGGCCGCACGACATTTTTTGATAAATCTCGTATCAAAACAACAACTTTACAAATGAAAGCAAAGAAATGTTTTCGTAAGAGCAATTAGTTACTGAATTAATATATAATTTGTATCAACGTGGTATCAATTCAACACAGAAAGCGTACTTTTATTTAAAATTGAAGTCAAAAGTTTGTCCTAGACTAATAGTGCTGGCACGACTTGATTGGGCTGGCGCATCACTAAACGTCGCATACCTCCCTAATTGGATATTGTTGGTTCGTGTGTCCGCATTGTAGCGCGAGCTCCTGTGATGCCTCAGACGTAGTGGGGGTTGGTTAGGCCACAACGTGCTTGCAGACGAAATCACAAAGTTTTATATCTGATTTGGCTGGCTTTCATTCGATGGGTGTCTGATTAGACTGTCATCGGTGAAAAATATGTATGATTTTATTTATAAGGGTTTTATTTATATTTTATACGAATCTGAACGGAGGATAATTTTGTAATAACTTTGTATTTTGGGCTGTACTGACAAAATATTAACTTTTGTGACTGGCCAATCACATATTCCTTATTTCTAATAATCGAAAGCATGTTTAATCGGTACGTATATGGAGTTATTGTATATTGTAACTTATTATAAGATCATACGAATCATTGACAATGTAATTAACCCGTAAATGGACTTTCAGGGAGCGCGAATGCCGCGAAACCAAGTTCACTCTAGTATTAAGAGGTTTTCTTGTTTAATATAGAAATGAAGGATGATAATTGATATTTATTATTATTAAATATACATATAATTACAAAAATAAAACAATAATTACATAACAAAATTTTATCATTGATTGATTTTTTTGCTGTCATTTCTGATTTACCTGGCACAATTTTTTTTTTTTGGAATGAACATAGCTAAAGTGATGCTTTTGTGTGCTTCCGACTCGCACTTGAACGGTTATATTTATAGATGGCTATTGAACAAGCCATTTGTTAAATAAACCGGAATGCTTATCATCAAATCTTCTTTGTAATCAACTTGACGAAAAGCTGACCAATATTGGCACGAGTGCAAGAAATGGCGGTGGTCTCTGTCTTGCCCTAATTCAATTCTAGAGATACCCATTGCAATATATCAATGTAGAATATCGTCGCAGGAAGTGATTCCGGAAGAAAAGTTGAGTTCCCTATCAGCTCGGCTCTATAACTATATTTACCCCTTCACCACGACGTCCTCCTTTCAAAGTTTGTTTGGCCTATGTCCTTATGAGATTTGTTCAAAACCTGAAATTAGTCTCATGCGAATTACCAAGTGTAATGACGTGCCAAAAGCCATTGAAGACCATAATTTTATATTAAGTATTAAAAAGCAGAGAAATCAGTAGAGGGTCTCTAACGTTGTATTTACCAACCAGTTCCGGGAGCGAGGCTCGAGGCTAAAAGTTAGATTATAACGAGTTCAGCTTGCAAACATATAAATAGCAAGCGACCGAAGCACGCTCTTGCTTTTTACGAGTGACATACGCGAAAGCGAAAAATAGGTACTCATTACATAAGCTGCCTGCCTGTTAATTTTTTCCTTCAATTAAAATGCTAATTGTGACGAATAATTTCAGAAAGGGAACATTTTATGCCCTCATTAAAGAGGCCCTCTTTTATAGGACTCGACCGTGTTGCAAATGCCCAATGTGCCAGGTTAGCTTATTTTATGTTTTGTTAATTTATTCGGAGTAAAATAAAATAGCTTATGAGCACGAGACATAATGAGATCTTTTATAAACGCTCCATCCGTAATATGTTTCGGGTTATGAAATGAGGATGTAATTCACCGCTTCAAAAAGTTCCAGGGAGCCTGAGAATCTCATGTGCTATATTCCTACATACAGCAGCTTTCCAATTCCAGCGATCTTATGGCTTGCGGTGACAGGTGGAAATAAGGCTTTTCGACAGGTTCGATGCGTGGGCGCCCCGTGAATGTCACTCACGCGCCAAAAGAACGTTGGAAGACGGTATTTGGGAATTCTCCAACGACTGGACGAAACGACTCCAAGTTTCTATGGAAATCATGAACATTTCAATTAGTTGCATCACTAGACGAAATAGATACAATCGTGTTAAAATATTTATCTTGGCAGGATTGATCTGTTTAGGGCCAAAGGATAAAAAG
This sequence comes from Argyresthia albistria, assembly GCA_963457715.1. Taxonomy (NCBI): domain Eukaryota; kingdom Metazoa; phylum Arthropoda; class Insecta; order Lepidoptera; family Argyresthiidae; genus Argyresthia; species Argyresthia albistria. The sequence goes on along the minus strand of OY735260.1, from coordinate 2,895,809 downwards.
TGGAGCCATCTGGATTTCTGATGCAGGGGAAAGATGGGGAGGGGAAAAGTTTGTATGGACAAAAAATATTTCAGTTCAGTCGGTCCAGCAGTAGCTTTGTTGGCAGCATGGGCTACCGACTTTTTCTTATTCCTTTATCACATCACATCACGCACGTATGTAAAGTGAGGGATGTGAGTTTCGCATTAGACCACTTCACTAAAAAAAACACAAAATGAACAAAGGAAATTCATAACGAACAACTAGAAGGTGTCTTTCAAGTTTATTAAGCACCATCGCTCACACTCCAGCCTTTGTTTTCGCATTGTCTGTGTATACGCCCACAAAGTAACTCGCCTTCCGATTAAGATTTACTTAGAACTAAAGTTGCTGGTAGCTGTGGTTTCTGAAATAAGCGCTCGGTATAATAGGCAAGTCAGGCAGCGTGTTGTTTCTCGACACGTGAATAAGTTGGTCTCTGAGTCTCCAAGTAACTTGACTCCGATGCGATGTAGGGAGCGCGCGTGGCATAACTAAGAAGCCTCTACCTACAAGTTGGGAGGAACTGTGGGACTCTTGATAGTTGCTACTATCTGTGTCACAGCTCTTACATTTGTTCCAGTGGAGCGGAGCAGACTGTGTAGAATCAGGAATGCAAGCGTTCCTTGTTTCTTCATATGCAACAAGCTTGAGCTTAAGCATAGTCTTGTCGCGGATGATTTGAGACAAATATTTAGTTTGTAGGGTTCCAAACCCGAAGGGTGCCAGACGGGACCCTACTAAGCCTCTGTCCGTCTGTCCGTCTGTCCTTCTGTCCGTCTGTCCTTCTGTCCGTCTGTCCGTCTGTCGGTCCGTCCTTCTGTCCGTCTGTCCGTCTGTCCGTCTGTCCGTCTGTCCGTCTGTCCGTCTGTCCGTCTGTCCGTCTGTCCGTCTGTCCGTCTGTCCGTCTGTCCGTCTGTCCGTCTGTCCGTCTGTCCGTCTGTCCGTCTGTCCGTCTGTCCGTCTGTCCGTCTGTCCGTCTGTCCGTCTGTCCGTCTGTCCGTCTGTCCGTCTGTCCGTCTGTCCGTCTGTCCGTCTGTCCGTCTGTCCGTCTGTCCGTCTGTCCGTCTGTCCGTCTGTCCGTCTGTCCGTCTGTCCGTCTGTCCGTCTGTCCGTCTGTCCGTCTGTCCGTCTGTCCGTCTGTCCGTCTGTCCGTCTGTCCGTCTGTCCGTCTGTCCGTCTGTCCGTCTGTCCGTCTGTCCGTCTGTCCGTCTGTCCGTCTGTCCGTCTGTCCGTCTGTCCGTCTGTCCGTCTGTCCGTCTGTCCGTCTGTCCGTCTGTCCGTCTGTCCGTCTGTCCGTCTGTCCGTCTGTCCGTCTGTCCGTCTGTCCGTCTGTCCGTCTGTCCGTCTGTCCGTCTGTCCGTCTGTCCGTCTGTCCGTCTGTCCGTCTGTCCGTCTGTCCGTCTGTCCGTCTGTCCGTCTGTCCGTCTGTCCGTCTGTCCGTCTGTTCACAGATGATGTATTTATGTTGCCTCTATATAAAAAAATACTAAAAAACAGATTATAATAAATGTTAAAGGGGGCTCCCATACAATACTCACTTATTTATTATTTTAATTATGCATTTCATATTTCTAGTGTATACATAATGTATCTAAGTACCTATATTTCATTATATCGTTGAGAGGTGCTTGTGCGGATATCAAACGGTTTCGTTTGAAAATCAGCGCTGCAGCCTTGTTGCAGCTTTATGCTGAGTTGATTGGATCCATTTCACTGGCGAGGCATGCGTATGCATCTTCTAAACTCTTCTGTTTCGAAAAATACTTACGTGTTTACTTCTACAATTTAATGTTGATTTCCTGCCTTTGAAATTGTCTGTCGATGTACCCATGTTTTCTTCAGTGAATAAACGTATGTCTATGTCTATGTCTATGTCTATATGCATGATTTTTTGCCGTTTTTATGGTACGGAACCCTTCGTGACTAGCTCTTGGCCTTTTTTTAGTTAGAGCGGGTATAATAACCGGCCAAGTGCGAGTCGGACTCGCGCACGAAGGGTTCCGTGCCATTATCTATAAAAAACCGCAAAAAAAAAATGTATGGGAGCCCCCCCTAAATATTAATTTAATTTTAATTTAATTATTTATTTTTTAAGTAAATAATATACTCAATATATTGTGAACATTTTAAGCGTCTACCTGCTACCATTATCAATATCGAGCAAAAATGAGCAAAAAAAATCACGTTTGTTGTATGGGAGCCCCCCTTAATATTAAATTTCTTTTGATTTTTAGTATTTGTTGTTATAGCGGCAACAGAAATACATCATCTATGAAAATATCAACTGTCTAGCTACCACAGTTCATGAGATACAGCCTGGTGACAGACGGACGGACGGACGGACGGACGGACGGACAGACGGACAGCGAAGTCTCAGTAATAGGGTCCCGTTTGGCACCCTTCGGGTACGGAACCCTAAAAATGATTGTGATTGTAAATATTGGTTACGTATATTATAGTTTTTGCCGCAAAAGTGAGCGCAAAAGGCTTTACACTGGTTCCTTTTCTCTAGGGCACACTCACTAAAATAACTTGACAATATTAGCTGCGACGCTCTTACGCGGTTGCCATAGATTCCGTTTTCGAACTCACTTTTAAATTAGTTCATCAGTAGATTAAAATAATCCAAAAGTGAGTCGAAAATGGAATCTAGGTGACCGCATAAGAGTTTTCGTACTTAATATTGTCAAGTTATTTTAGTGAGTATAACCTAGACAATCGGCCACACTTATATACTTAAGTAGGTAATATTTAATTTAACATTACTTTATCTGTACAACACGCTTCCCCAAAAAGTAGGCGCCGCCGCCGCCGCTCGCTGTCAGATCTTTATGTATTTAAATTTTGTGCTTTCATAGCAAACTCATATAACCTTGAACAAACCAGCTTGAACTCAAGGCAACAAAATCTTTAATTATTAAGTTTGTAAGAAGGAGGAAAGCATTTAAGCTTATTCTTATTATTTTCAAGTGCTTTCCACAGTTAATCTGCTTCATACAGCTTTCCTTTATGCGCTGATCTCAACGTCTATGCGAAAACTTTGTAACGAGTTAAATTAGTACTCGTGAAACGCTACTACAAAACGCTTTTTTCATAAAGTGGAAAAAGAAGTAACCTGTAGCTCGATTTAACTTCGTTTACTTTCATTTTACAATAATATTACTTTTAAATTTTGATAAAAATGAAAGAACGTAAGTAGAACTTTCAATAGAGCAAGTTCAATTATAACTTAAAATAAATAAATACAATATCATTTTGGCTTAATATAAACGGTCAAGTGCGAGTAGCACTCGGGATCACACATGTGTATTATTGCCTCGTGATGGTGACTGGTGCAATTAGGTTACTTGATAAAAAATAAAAGTATGATGTCATCCATGTAAACCAAATTACACATTTTAGCAGTAATACAGGGTCTAACAGAAAGGGGTGACGACCACTGTGGATCAGCGGTTGCGCATCTGCCTACCATATGAGAGGTCCCGGGTTCGAATCCCGGCTGGGAACAAAAAAAAAACTCCAGGTCTTGGATGTTAACATGTTTGTAATGTGTTCCGTAATCATCATCAGTAACATCTTTAACATGACATGTACTGAGTAAAATAGTAAATAGAGTCTAGAGTGGCTAGTCTAATCTGGACGAGTGCTTTTCTATAGCGGCCACACGGCTGTTTATATTCTCTTTGGTCATCGTGACATATTGATGTACAGTACAGGGTGTCAAGTCTGGTAAAAGACGTACAACATTACATTAGCATAGAAAGAGGTTAGGACGCCATTAATAAAAAGAAGAAGAAGAAGAAGAAGTTACTTTCATAGCATAACACGTCAGTAGGTACTTAACAACGGACAGTAGACTACCAATTATGTCAAAAACGGGTCTTTGAATGATCAATGATGCACAGGTCACCGTCAAAGTATGATACCGTCATCATCTGTGGGTAAACTGACCAGTAACACTGTAGAATAACAGATTTTATTTTTCGTCGGTAACATAATATATAGGGTGACGTTTAATTAGCTGACCATATTTCGGGGAATGATAGTACCCATCATTGTGAACAAGTTTCCCTATGAAACATATGCTCGCAAACGAAAAAAATTTTTGGGTCTCCCATAGTAACTTGAAATCTGCTGATCGAGGCAATTGCTGAATGTACTGTACTGCCGAGGGAATGTACTGGGGAACGAAAAATGTTTTTCATTTGCGACCATATGTTTCGTAGGGAAAGTTGTTCACAATGATGGGTACTATCATTCCTCAAAATATGGTCAGCTAATTTAATTTCACCTGTATACGTATATCCGATGTTACAAGCATAATTTTTTTTAAAGCCGCGCTTTGCGATGTTTAATTCTAATTAGCCAGACTTTACCAATTTCGATGTAACAAACATAAAATAAAAATTATGAAAAATCTTACAACCGAATTTATAACCCCCTTCTTTTTTGAAGTCAGTTAAAAATAAGCAAGTCAATTAAAAATAAGTGAAAAAAAGTAAATTAAATCAGGATACACAATTAACATTTCCACACTGAATAACTGAATAACTGATGGATGATGTTTGTGGTGTTGTAATTGAGGATGTACTCAAGCAAAAGGTCTCGGGTTCTAATCCCGGCTGGAGAGAAATAATAAGATAAGATAAGATAAGATAAGATAAGATAAGATAAGATAAGATAAGATAAGCGTTTATTCAGACGTCACAATACACAAAATAGAAACACAGTTCAAAGCAGAAGTAAAAGAGACAAGAAATTATGCAAAAATAGAAAGGATCAGAAAAATAAAGTTATACAAAATAAAATAAATAAATTAGGTTTTGGATGTTTACATATTTTGTGACCTCGCTGTTTCTGGCTCCCTCAACACCGGTCCTTGTGGTAGAGCGAACATCAATTTACGTGCTTGTATGTAAATGCAAAATAACATCTACCTATTACGTTCCGCATTTCATCAAAAGAACCCCCACGTCAGTTCATTTTATGAAATGCTTGAGCTAATATTTGCTCTTGCAAAGTTCTCAAAGATCCACGCGAGTTCAAAGTGCGTCTTGCTCACATAATGAATTGTGTAAGAGCATGCCCAGACGTTAATTATGACGAAACTCAGCGAATCACTGCCCAGAAACATGTTACTTAGACTGGAGAGACACGTGGTTATGTATGATATTAATTGACAAATTCATAGTAAAGTTTAACAATGGTTTATAACTTATGTCATAACTTTGTACATTGTTTACATTGTAGGTTTGAAAAAAAAAACATATTCAGTAAAATGACCATAATTATAATGTTCAAACCATTACAGTGTGCAGTGCATTCATAAGCTATTTTACATAAGCTGTTCATTTATAGGGTTCTGACCTTATAGGATTACGCGAGTCCTTCTCAAACTTGACCGTTTATTAATAAATCACAGTAAGGTTTGTTATGGAACAAATATTTTGGATTCCACCTAAGAGCATGTAATACCTTTATCAGCGCCTGATATAGATGGATTATTAGGGTTCCGTTAGAGAAACAAGGGAAACAAAACTTTTTCCAAAACTATTAGGACTACACAGTTGAAACTTAGAGGTATATAGATGTATTCTGTAAAACACTTTAGGATTTTTACACAAGAATAAATAAAAAAAAATGAGGGTGGCTCCCCATACATGGAACTGACACCAAATATATATTTTTTATCATTTATCATGTTTAAAGAGACAGACCCCTCCAAAGTGGAAAAAATTGTATCCTTCTAACTTATAAAGTAAGAAAGTGAAAAATAAAAAAATGCTGTGTATCTCGATACAAACTTTTAACTAAAATTGGTTAGAACAAATTATAATAAACAGTTTTTAAGATATAAAACATTTATTAAAAACCGCAAAGATAACTTTGTCATTCATACAAACACAATGATAAACAAGTTACAACAAAAACACTCTAATAATTACTTGCTACTACGGAACCCTTCATGGGCGAGACCGACTCGCACTCGGCCACTTTTTTATTTTTTAGAAGGAGAATGCGAACTGGAAGATTTAATAATGACCATGCGTATGTCAGTAACGCCTTTTGTTTCGCCCGCAATAAATAATCTCCGCTGTGGCCGGCTGATCCGTAAATTCTGTACAACAGGGTTTTAAAAGGGTACGCATAACAAATTGACTGAGGTTCCTACTTTATACAGAGCCTTACGAACAAACTCAATGGATAACTAAAAATACGGCCAAGTGCGAATACGACCGCGAACCAAGGGCTTCGCACAATTATTATTTTTTCAGTCAGAAATAGTATTTCAGATGTTTTCTCTACTTGTACTATTCTAATTGAATATATTGAAATCTTAATGGAATGCATAAATAATCATGGAATACCATTAAATAATGTGTACTGTATTTGTCTAACGCATTGGACTAACTAGTCTGTAATTTAAATAATAAATAAATAAATAAGAGCGAATCTTACCAACGAAAGAGTAATTTTTACTCGAGAGTATCTTCTACTTTTTCATAGACACCATCCAGATCACCTCATTTTGAACTGTCATTGTCATACAAATTATCCCTGGGTTAGTTATTCTCGTATAACTTTTTGGTTGGTAAAATCCAGACTAAGAGACAGAGATATTTTCCTCGAGAAAATTCCGAATTCAACAAGTATGTTGTTTGTGACTATTCAGTTATGCTACACCCAATTTTCCGAACAAATAAATCTTGTGCTAACTTGAGGAGGGGCGAAAAACCGTTTTTTTTTGGGACTTTTTCCAGTTTTTCTCGTTTAATTTGAAAACATTGAATAATTGTAAGAAGTACAAAAATAAAATTGAAAATCAAAGATAACAAAATTTTGCTTCGATAACAAAAAGAAATACTAAAATTCGTCCAGTACTTTGACTTTTATCGGTATCCAAAATACTCCCAAAACAATCCAATCCATAGAATGAACGGGTATGGCCCAAAACCTTTTAGACCTGGAAGATGTTCTGGAACATGCAAAGGTGATGTAGTGTACCGTAGAAAATACGTTATTCGGAGGTTCTTATGGTGATGGAAAATATCGTGAGGCAACCTTCATTACTCCATAGCTGCGGCGAAGGGTTTGCCCCCTGTCACGCAAAATGGAGTATTGAATCACTGGCAAAAAATGGGCACAGTTGTTCCTCTGCCACCCCGTATGGGAAAAGGCGTGACGCTATGTGTTGTTTCATATTTATCTTTACAGATTCAATGAACCACATACCTAAGTAATTGATACTTCTACGCGTCAAGGAGTACCTTTACAGACAGATGGACATATGGAGAAAGGTCCCTTTTTCCCTTAGGGGAACGGAATCCTAAAAGCAAAAGAAAAAATGCTTGCTTTCGACCACGGAGCGTAAGTCATTTGTCTGGAAAAAAAATTGTAAGGCATAGCTAAGCTAAGCCGACAATAAAATGGAGATGAAACGGAAGGATATTCGGGGTGAATCTAGGCGAGCTGTATGAACCTGTGAAATATAACCGGTGTAGCAGGAAAAGAAGCCTTTTTACCCGAATAACAGCGAAGCCAAAAGGAGAGTTATATGGTCGACCTGTATGCATGTATTATGTAGATATGTATGTGTGTAAGTTTGTATGTTCATTTGTTCCACCAGAACAATGTGATAAATGAGGTATCATTATAAGCGTCTTGGAGGATGATTCTCGCGCATTCGATATGTATCTGCACCTATATCGAGTGATTTCGTATAGGAATCTGTCAATATTGGTCTCCATATCCGTATATCGAAGGCGCGAAAATCGACCCGCTGATCTGTAGCATGATTCTTGCGGGTTAACAACAATGGATTAGACGTTCAAAGTTCAAAAGTTTCAAAGTTATTTATTTATTGACCATAAAATCATACAGATTGCTTAGTCAACGTCAATATAATAATCAATGTTTTTTGTATGCTACCGCCCGCTCAGTTCACGCTTTTATTTTTTAACGTTGTCACCTTACTGGGCGAGAATCTCATAGGATTGATTGTCTTTTGTTTCTGGTGCTAAGGATATGTGACTACCTTCCTAAGGATATGTCCCAACTACCTTCGAGATCGCTTTGAGTATCTCTTTTCGGGAGATCGGCTCCGTAGATCTCACACTTGTCTCACTTCTAGCCACTCCACGGCATAACACCGCTGCGTATGAGCACTCTTTCAGGCTGCGGGCCGTTCGGCTTTGGAATGAGCTTCCTTGCACTATTAGAGACAGTCCCACACTTTTCTCTTTTAAGAAACGTATTAAAGAGCACTACCTCTCACTTTCTTAAAAGTTATTGTATTTATGTAAAGTGTATGTAGTATATCGGTATGTAATTAGCATTTTTTTTCTATATTTATAGGTATTTAACTTATTCTTGTGTATTTTATTTAAATTAAGTAGTTATTGTGCACTACCTACCCTTTCATTACACATTTTCCTTTCACGCCTGGTTTTCTGGAAGAAATTTCTTTTTGGAGATAAGCTCGCCTTTGTACATGTGCTTTCTATTAATGTAACCGTATAAATTATTGTGTGCAAGAAAGAATTGTGAATTGTGAATGTGAAAATTTCAAATTAGTTTTGTGTGACTCAGGGTTTGTTTTATAAAAGCTAATAGCGTTTAAAATGGGTTTCTTGGAAGTCTTAATAATAACGCGCCGGAATGAGAAGCGCGTCTGTGTTACACTGGCATTTTTCCGATATATTTTTTTCGCAAATCCTCGTCCTTCAAAATATCACAATAGTCTCGCTACTTTGATATTCTCAATCGACGACAAAATTTAAAAGTATGACCAATTTAAAAGTATGACCAATATCGCGAGGATACCTTCGTAAAATCTGTGATGGATGAGATAGGCCCTTGCCGCGTTACATGGAGTATCGAAAAACTGGCAAAATGTGGGCAAAAATAACTAACAATATAAGTACAGAGAACGGCCTCATTTTCTAACAGATTTTCAAAACCCTACCGATAAGTACTATACGATCGTCTTTGCGTATGTGGATGCGGCGCCAGAGTGGATGGCATGTCATTTATCTCAATTGTGACGTGCACATCCATTAATCATCGTTATTGTCGTTTCACAGGAAGGGACTATGGTACAGAATATAAACACAACCGACCCGAAACGTGTCGGTGAGTTTTAGATATTTTCTCCGAATTCATATTTTCATGTACCTATATAACAATATTGTCATTCATTTTACATAAACACTTAAGCCCGTATTTATTAACCGCTCTCAGCCCTGAGAGTTAGCTCAAGATTCAAGATTCAAGGTAGGTTTATTGGCATAATCATATGATATTGGTATTACATACAGTTCTTAAAGTATTATAAATTTCTGGTGACCGAGCTTTGCTCGGCGGTTGGTGGTAAAACACAATAAAATATTTACTCATATTCAGCAGACTGCATAAATAAAATATCATCAATCAATATGCTGCTCTGTTTTTATACAGTCTATTCAAACGAGAAGCAAACAGGCATATTGGTTTCCTCGTGAGTTTTCGGCACAGAATTCAATCTTTCAGCCTAAACGTAGTGCCACTCACAAGAAAAAAAATGTGCCTGCCTGTTTGCTTACTGTAGCAAGCAAGGAGGTTGAATAGCAGGTGATGAATTTAGACCTTCGACCTTATTTGAACGATTTTCTCTGTGAATTCTCCGACGACACGCGCCAAAAAGTGTCACGTGATGTTAGGTCGCAATGAGTAACTAACATTTTGATTGTGATTGGAATTTATGCCTTATTTTCATGGTACTAAAGTGAAATTGCCGAACCTATTGCGCGGGAAAGAAAAAAGCATGAAATCTCGGAAATCTCTAAAACCTATATTGCAAATTTCATCGAAAACTACAGGGCCTCTTTCTAGAATTCAAAACATTTATCGTTACACCGTTGTTACATACAGGTTTATAAACCTTACGTCTTGGACCTCGGCCAAATTACAGCTTTACAATTAAAGTTTTTATTTTAATTTTATACAAACTTCGTATTATTTTATACATTGTATTAAATTCAAATGATTTTCTTTGGTATTGTTCTGAGTATAAAAGCAAACAGAGTAAATTTTTTTATGTGACAATTCATTGTACGAGGTTGATTCCAAACTGTTTGTGTAGTATTCATGTTATCTTTTGTTATGTTTCATTTGATTTTTTCCTTGCCTGCGCATCTTTTCTTTGGAAATATTTCCCGATCTTTATTAAATGGCCTCAAAGAACAAATTTCTTACAGTGTCGACCTCATAGATAAAAAATCTATCATTCAAGACTGTTCTTGTGCATACATAGACGTTACTGTTCGAGATATTCGTTGCTATGGAGAATTGCCGGTGTCCTTTGAGCATGGTTAGAGTATTACCTTCCTTTGAATGCGCCTTATCGCAAGAATCCCTGTCAAAGAACCGCCGCCGCCCTTTTGAAACTTGCTAAACAATTCCTTTGTGCAAGGGCTAATCAAGATTATGACTCGCGGTGAAGATCGCAAGGATTTAGCTTGAAATCCTACTATTCTACTGCGGTTAAAACTATTTGTGATGTCTTATCTTTGTTCAGAGGCTTTAAAGGCTCTGGGTAAGTTTTTAATATTTTAGTGGTAAGGAAGCTAAGACTGAGTTGCAGGAAACGATTTTGAAATTTAAGGTTATCTATCACCTAACTTTTTTAAGGGCGAGAATCTCATAGGATTGTTTTTTTTTCTTCTGATTTTAGTTATTTGTTTTGGTTAGTTGATGTTTCACAGCAAATGTAATTCATACAATATTTTGGACATAATGATTGTTTTCCCTTTTTGTGGTTTTTCATTCAAGCATCAATATTTCGAAAATATTTTTACCATACCTTATTATGTATGCCTTTAATGCCTGATGTCCTTTTTATGGGACAAAAAATACCTAGAGACTTATGGGTTCATTTGATTTGTCGAATATTATCAAAACATTTGGTTTTAGAGAAAAGTCTTGTTTTAGGTTTTATTTAACTTACAAAGTCTTGGTCTGACAACAAAAACTACTAAGCACTTTGTAAAGTACATTCGGCCATACTGACAAGTGCCTTTATTAGATCCTTCTGTGTCAGGAGGCTATAGTAACACACAATTTAATTTCGTTGAGTTCATTTGATTTAAGTTATTTTGCTCTCCCCTAATACATTTTTTTTATGCTGGCTGATAGCCGTTTTAAGAAGTTGTTCGTATGCAAAATATAGAAATATCAATTTCAATTTGACGACCTCTGTGGCGTAGCGGTTGTGCATCTGCCTACCATGCGAGAGGTCCCGGGTTCGAATCCCGGCTGGGGACAAAAAAAGCCCCCAGGTCTTGGATGTTTGCATGTTTGTGATGTCGCTGTTTCTGGTTTCCACGACACAGGGTATCCTAGTGTGGGGCCAGAAGCAATGTATGTGCCTGTATGTAAATAAAAAAAAAAAAACATATATTCAGTTTGATAATTCAGTTTGAATTATATTTCCATTATATTCAAACTGAATTATCTAAATTTTTAGGGTTTCGTATCTCAGAAGGAGAAACCTTTATAGGATCTCTCGTGCGTCTGTTCGTCCGTCGTTCACAGGCAATTAACTCAGAACATATTGGACCGATGAAGTGGTACACCAAAGTCCTAAAAATCTGAAATCTGGTACATATGCAAGCACGTGATGTTTGCACCCATATCCCATAAAAACTCCGAAATCCACAACTTTAACCCCCTAGCCCCCTAAATCTGGGATGCAAAGTCTGTATGAAAAATTGATTTTTAAGGTACTTCCTGAAGCCTTAGATATCTGATATTGTTGTACGAAACCCTCTCAACGCGAGTCCAACACGCACTTGGCAGCTTATTCTCAAAAATGTTACTATTTACGACATTTTGTCAACGAAAAATTCGTTTAGTCGAATATTGACCGATTCTAAAAAAGAGCAATTCATGAAATGTACAATTCGCAATGTTTGTACTTAACTTTTCTATCAATGGACATTTCAACCATACCTATTTACCCCAGAAAGCATCGATGTCCTTTTTAATTTGATTACTTGGGACCATAATGATTCAATTACTAGTCATTTAAATAGAGCTTCCGTTTTCATAATTATCCCCGGTTCTAACCACACATATTGATATTGATCCTAAAGTTAAATCTTTTGTTATGGTGGTGGTAACGGTAAGGCCCCTTTATTTATTTCGGTTCGTCAAAGACCTTGTAAAGTTGAGACCTGCTTTTGTTTTACGATAATTTGGCATTATTGTTCAATGTTACTACAATTTTATACCCGTAGAGCCGCGAGCGAAGTTTTAGACGGTGTTTACGCGCAATGTGAGAATTATTGGAAAAGCATAAAACTTAATGCATTTACAAATACCGGGAAATTACGCCACAGGAAGTACGAAATATTTCCGACGTTGTTTTATTAAGAAAAGGTTCAAAGAATATTGAATTTATTTACATAGATTTCAACGGAAAATTGAATGCAACCAATAGCAAAAAAAAGATTTCCAATTTAGAAGGTAATATTAATTTTAGAAAAAATGCATATTTGGATAGTACATTGAGTGAATATCATACAGCCACGCTAAGATTTCTCATGGTGGAGCAACTTAGAAAAAGGTGACAGATTGACGGCTCACTCAGAGGCAAAGAAACATAGCGTGAAATGTACCTATCATAATTCTTCCGATTCGGAATTCCGAAACGGCATTCAATCCTATATAAATCCGCGAAAATTCCAAACGGAAAACTTCCGTATGTATGTGGTAGATCTAATAGATTTGCATGAATTTACTGCGTTCGGGATAATTCCGTACCGTAATTCCAACTGTAGGTGGCCGGCCTAAAACGATTACAAAATTCACCAATATACACTACTATCACCAGCACGCTCTCAGATCAAGTCCACGAGACGTGTTATATCTTCATTGTTTGGTTTTTCATCACGAACACCAGCAAATAACCGGCGGTAAAATAATTCAAAGTATTTACGACGGGCATATTGCGTTGTAAAAAATGATGGCGGCTTTCTCAGCGTGCTGCGTCCTCGTTTTGCGCTTATCACGGGTGGCTGATAAGGTGGGAAAAAATCGTAAAACGCAGCGAATTCACGAGATAGTCGAGCAACACACTTATCCGGTCTTGATGAGCAAAATACTTCATTGAGGCTAGCAGGCTTCATGAAGCTCGATAGCCTTTTGTTTATCTTGAAAATGACTCCACGCCCCGCGGCCAAACTGCTTTTGTCTCCGAAAGTGCTATTTTTTTCCGCGCTAAAACACGAGCTACCGAAAAGAAAATTGATGCCTGAATGAAACGTTTTTGTAGGACACGGCCCGTTAATTAAACTCAGTTTTACAAACGGCGTGTGGGAGTCTCTGGGAAAGCCGCTCGCTGCTCTGTAGATATTTTTGAAAACTTTATTTTATTGAAAATATCGCTCAAATAAAGGAAACAATTCATTCATTCGCTGCGCTCGCCCCCTTTAGTCTTCACCTAAGCTACCGCAGTGTTTGTTGAGAGTTTATAGGCACATCATGATTGTTAATGATGTGCCTAATTCTACGATCAGCCGCCGAGATACGAGCCAATTTCAACAAGTATGATTTTTGTTTTAACAAATGCTTTTACGGTGTGTACCATTTAACTTTTAACTCTTATCTAAAACCCTAGACCATATTGTGGTAATATAATACTCTTTACATCTTACTATATAATACTATAAAATATTTAACATTATGCGATCTTACAGCAATACAGTACTTTAATTTAATTGGGCTAAACAGTTTACAGCTAAACGTAATCAACTTTCAGGTAAATGACATAATGTTTGGACCTAACAATAGCGAAATAAACTTAATTGCATACTCCTTTAAAACGCGTGGTGAACAAAACGAGGGAAATTTTTACCGAGGTCATGGTAATGTCGCTATTAAAGCACCTGAGAGCAAATTGTGTATTAAAAGACCGCAGAGCAATTTATTGTAGCTTTGTAATGGCCAGAAATATTTACGAGGAAAGGTGGTTTTACTGGTGATAGAGGGTTAAAAGCACCCGCAATTTATCAGAAATTAATTTGAATCTGAAAATTCAGATACCTATCTCAATCTGAAGACCAAACTATTCAACCAATATGTCCTGCCTTCTATGACATATGGTGCGCAAACATGGACGCTTACAAAAGAACTGGTGAAACGAATGAGACTAACCCAAAGAGCTATGGAGCGTTCTATGCTAGGAATCACAATCCTAGATAGAGTCCGCAACACAGAAATACGGCGAACGACTAAGGTCTAAGATGTCGGATACCGTATAACTAGACTCAAGTGGAGGTAGGAGGACACTTGGCGAAGCGAGGCGAAGCTAGGCGAAGCGAGGCGAAGCGAGGCGAAGCGAGGCGAAGCGAAGCGAGGCGAGGCGAGGCGATAACAGGGGAGTAGATCCCTGACCGAGTGGTGGCCGAAAGAGGGAAAGAGAATCGTGGGTCGACCGGCAGACATATGGGTCGACGACATTACGCATATTGCGGGGAAGACCTGGATTCGATTGGCACAGGACCGGATAAGTTGGCACAAAAGGGAGGAGACTTATACCCAGCAGTGGGCGGAAACAAGCTGCCGATGATGAAAGATGATGATATCTCAAAAGGATTTTGAGTTCTAAAACACTGTGAGAAGTAGTAAAAACTCATTAATATGAACAATTTTCCTCTGAAAACTTACTTGTTTCATAAGTTTAGAATTTATGAGCAGTAAAAAATAAATAACCTCCGAAAACATCGCGTTTGCGGTAAACGATATTTAGAATGATGTGCTAAAATTACCTCCGAAGATAAGAAGCGTCTTAAAATCACCGTTTACTTGTTTGATTCATATTCACCGTATTCACAGCGCATGCAGCAAGCGTGATAAAACGGATTGCACTTTTATTTTCATCGGCCGCCATAATAGATCGAGCAAGCCATAAACAGGTTATTTCATGGAATCTCTTTACTCAAGGCTTCATCAAACTTTAACGGCAGAAGCCGGGGAAAAATATTACTGCTACAGAACCAGAGCCGGGGACCACTTTATGCTTTCTGCAGAGTGCACTGCCGTATAAACCGGTATTCTTATGCAGCACGGGAAGTTGGCTTAGGCGCCTTGTGTGCTACTATGACTAACTATACTCTGAGGTATTGTGGGACATAGTGCTGGTAGATATACATATAAGAACACACATGACATTACAGTCCATTCATGATAAGAATGTAGTGGAATTAACGTGGTGAAGTTCGTTGGGGACATTAATGGGTTATTTTTTTCTGTTATTAGTTGATTGTCCATTCGCAGAAACATGGTTCACAAATTGGTCTCAATAAAACCCTTCTGGTCGCTTTTCTGGCCGAAAAAGAAAAATATTTGACATTAAAATTAGGGGAAGTTATGCTTTCAACCCTTACAATAGATATTTCCAGACGTCTTCATGTCACCTGTCATGCACTCTATGACTCACTAGTAACCACTTTTTTCAATACTCAAAATAAGTAACAGGGGACAGGGCCCTCATGATGAGGCGTGTCTTTCTGAAACTCTGTTACTTATTTTGAGTATTGAAAAAAGTGGTTACTAGTGAGTCATAGCCTATGAGGCGTGTCTTTCTGAAACTCTAAGGGCCCTGAACCCTGTTACTTATTTTGAGTATTGAAAAAAGTGGTTACTTTTGTGCCTCTGCCACCCTGTATGTGAAAAGGTGTGACGCTATTCTTATGTTTATTTATTTGTATGATGATCGTATTTATTTGTATGATGATTTTATATAGTTTATGTTAGTACTGTTTTTTATATTTATGTTGTAATTTCCGTGTTATGTAGTTTCAGTGCGCACTAGGACTGTCCTCATGCATCCACATTCCTGTCCTGCCTAGGTTTGCTGGTAGAAATCTCTCTTTAGAGATAAGCTCGCCTTTGCGTATAATGTTTCTTGTAAATGTATTTTTTTATGTTTCTGCGCAATAAAGAATATGAATATGAATATGAATCGTCTATCATGGTTCTTAAATACGATTTATGAAATTTCCGCGAAATCATAATCCGATAAGCACACAATCTTAAACCCTCTTAGGTTAGCACTTAATTTACAAAGCCTACATTGTTAGTAAGGAAATTTCAACAACACACTTAAAACAGGCTGTTTCGTAAAGCGGACCAGTTTCCAAACTTGAACAATAAAACGCTTCAAGACGAACAAGTTGGTTTCAACAACTCGCGTAGAATTTTCCAAGAAATATCCCCGAGTGCAAATGGGCAAGTTATTTCTCTTTCACGCAGGACAACCTGAAAATAGACGTAGACCTAGCGTACCTAACATACGTTCCGACTGGTTCTCTTAGTAATGTCAGTTTATAGGGAATACTAGTAGCTAGTCCGCAGAAAATACATGGATCCAAAGGCCCTGGACGGACCCCTGGTAGAGCTAACGACCACCAAATTAATACTAAAATTTCAATGACATTGGCTAAATAAACCTAAGTATACCCCCTGGCGAAAGAAATTTAAAGTCAATAAGCTTTAGTAGAAAAGTTGTCACTAATTAAATTTAAGATGTCAGTGACTGAGATTTGGGAGGCGACACGATCTATACTAACTAAACTAATTAAAATGGTGTGTTTAAAATGGCATCTGTGACCATCGCGCAAGAGCTATCGGATTTGAGGTTGTCAGTTTAATGCCTTTAGTTACTTTAGTTTAGTGGTTTTGACACCTCCCAAATAGCTCTAAGTAATTAGTTAATTAGTTTCGTGCAACTCAGGGTAAAAGCCTTCCCGGTCGAGTAGTAATCCAAGTCACTAAAACATCCTTCGTTTTAAAACTGTAAAGGCCTGCAAAAAGGTCTGTATTACAAAGAGCCTATATTACAACTGTTTCAAGTTATATATACTACATATCCGAGCCGACCTCTAATAAAAGTATCTAGGGGTTTATCCAAGAATGTTTAATATTAATCGGTCAAAGGAGGTTAAACAATGAGTCTGCCTCGGCTCTCAGAGAATTATTAGATACTACAATGTGTATAAGGGAGCGCTCTTCAATAAAAACAGCAAAGAAACAGCTTACAAAAACAATTGACCACTTATGAACACGCGGCCAAATCCAATTCGGGGGACTAGCAAACTACTTCGTTTACTAAGTCAACGGAACAAAAGTAGTTAATTTCGTTCGCGCTAACGTACCGAACAGGAGTGGCCGAAGAAATAGCCGGGGTTGGCCGGAATACGTAGAGGAGAACGAGTTGTTCGGAACACGGAAACGAAATCAATCATAATCCGTATGGTACTTAAATAAGGGTGGATGGTTACCAACATAGGTAGTTTATTGAATCTAGCTTTGTGGTATGATGGTATGACCAATTTTTTGTTATAGGTACTCGAACAAAAACGCATCACAGATTCGTCTGTGACATTGGCTGACATTGTTGAGTGAGTGCCATTTCATTGTCGCGGTACTTTCACAATACCACACAGTGATTCTTAGGGCGGCTTGCAGAGTTGCCTAAATCTAGATTTTGCGTCTTAAACCGATTTAACTTTGACATATTTCATATATTTTGACAGTTGGTAAATTGAGTTTAATGCTAAATCTAGATTTAGGCACGTTCTGCAAGCCATCCTTACTGTATTTACCCAATTTGTTTGTTGCTTAAAATGATTACTTATTTATAAATTGTGATGTTTTATTTAAATGTGTTTTTCTTTCCTATGTTAATCCAGGTTTTATTCTGTTTATTTTTTTATTTTTATTACCTATATGTCTGTGTGTGTGTGTACCTTTCAATAAATAAATGAATTTATCTACCTATCTATCTATCTAACCAGATAAGTAAATATTGAGCTAGGATTGCTTGTATGAGACAACGGAAAGTATATATTTTATGTCGTCATCTAAAAAGAACGCTAAAAGCGCTGAGCGGTGGTGGGCGTTTTACGCCATGTGTCCAATGCGCATGCACGTAAGGACGCTATTGCCATGCATAACACTACATCCTTCTACGCGAATCACGCCAGTATACCCATGCACATAAGGACGCTATTGCCATGCGCCGCTCCTTCGCCTCCATCGTTCTTTTTAGATGACGACACCTATAGCCACAGGAATGATTGCCATGAATATAATATTTAGAGTAATCAGGAGAGCACGGTAACTTCACGAAATGTCGCATTACAATATGTTTATTTTACAGACCAACAACGCATTTGCTAAATTGAAGTTGAAATAATAAAGTATTTTATCTCTAACTCGTATGAAGCAGACACGTTCAACTTTTCATAGTATGAAGACGGAATAAAGAGAAAGGAACAATTCAGAATAGAATAAAACTGAATCAAGAAATTGAAAGAAATTGAAACTTGGTCGACAGAAGGCGAATGAGTAAAATAATGTGAAACGCTTATCTCTATTACAGCCCAAGTAAAAATCTCAGTGTACGCCGCACTCAATCATCGTTCTTGTCGGCAAACTGATTTCTGGGGGGTAATATTTTACCGGTCCGGATTCCGTCGCTTTTTGTTCCATCTCGATGGCCGTTTTCATGGTCTGGGCAAGCTCGATAATTCAGCAATCCTTGCAAGTTATATTTTGGGATGCGGATTAATACTACCGACCCAGTCCGGGTTTATTCACTGTACTTCATACTGGGAGATCCGCATGGGTGGTTTGTTTACTTTATGACAGAAGGATACTTTACGGATCCATCCAATCCATCTTGATTATTTTAGGCGTATTTTGGACCCCCTTAAAAGTCTAACTACTGGACCAATTTTAGTATTTATTTTTGTTGTCGACGCGAAATGTTGTCTTCTTTGTTTTTTTTTACAATTAAGAACCGTTTTCGAATGAAACGTGAAAAACTGGAAAAAAAAATTGTATCGACCCTCATGGGCCTCACAGGTCGAATCCAACTTTCCTCAATTTCGAAATATGAACCTCGGCACACGTACTAGCTGTGGCATTTTTTTTGGCTCCTTTCACTAAGTGCACCCCCTCTATTATAAAAAACATAAACATAACATACACATACGTAATTAAGTTTCACGTAGGGTAAAATTTAATAAAATTAATTTGAGGCTTTAATTATTATTTAATATTTTTACGACATTTTAAGAAGCAAAACAGAGTCGTAAAATATCTGCTTAGAATATTACCTTGAACAAAGGTTAACAATGTCGTAGTTTCTAGGGACACATGACTACATTGCTTCTGGCCCCACACTCCTGTGTCGTGGGAAACAGAAGCAGCGACATCACAAACATGTAAACATCCAAGACCTGGCGTTTTATTTTTGTCCCCAGCCGGGATTCGAACGCGGCACCTCTCGCATGGTAGGTAAATATGGAATCTACGGGATAAAAAAGCATAACAAAACTATTTATTACATTAGAAGAACACAATTATATTTTTATCCTACGTAACGTCTTTTCATCATATATTTTAATACTATAATTTTTTTAGAGGCTAAACTTTATTATTACCGTTTGAGAACCATGTTACATGACTAGTATTCCTCCAATCTTAGTTTATTTAAGACTGTAAATTAATAAGCGGTCAAGTACGAGTAGGACCCGCGCACCAAGGGTTCCTATCACACTTCGAAAGCGTTACACGTGTAATAAAATCTTCACATTAAAAACTAAAATATGATGTCATCCATGTAAGTAAACCAAATTGAATATTTTTGTAAAAATACAGATTATTGACGTTTTCAGATTATTCCCTTTACTTGTGCTATAGGACCGGCTTACCGGAAGTACGTACCCTATAGGTTTTGGGTCCATTGCGATTACTATGAAATTCCAATAATTTTACAACATAAACGCTCGTATCGTTCGATTGCGTTGACCTAGAAAGTTGATTTTTTCACAGTTTCATGCGACCACAGACCATATAAACTTCAGCTTGATATAATTCATATAAATTTCAGCTTGATATGTCTACGCGTTCTTGATATAAAGGTAGTGACACACGGACAGACAGACAGACGGACGGACGGATAACAAATTGATCCTATAAGGGTTCCTTTTTTTAGGGTTCCGTACCCGAAGGGTGCCAAACGGGACCCTATTACTGAGACTTCGCTGTCCGTCCGTCTGTCTGTCACCAGGCTGTATCTCATGAACCGTGGTAGCTAGACAGTTGAAATTTTCACAGATGATGTATTTCTATTGCCGCTATAACAAAAAATATTAAAAAACAAAATAAATTTAATATTAAGGGGGGCTCCCATATAACTAACGTGTTTTTTTTTTGCGGTTTTTTATACATAATGGTACGGAACCCTTCGTGCGCGAGTCCGACTCGCACTTGGCAGGTTATTTCCTTTTAAGGATTAAAATACTATCATAATTTGGCAGATTTACCCATAACATTTTCATTTATTCCAGTGGAAACGATTAGTTTCGGCCAATTTTAAAAAATCTACTAATCATCATTTTTTTCAAGATCTGTGGGGCCAAGTCCAGAAAATTATAACTACGTGGGTAGCAAATGACCTTGCTGCTGATTTCATTTGGACATTTGTCTACCGAACATCCTGTATCATTGTATAACGTTAATATGAAAACTATTTTAAACTAACAAATACGAGCACATCCTCCCTTGGGTGGGATTGATCAAGATCATTCAGTTATTAACTAAAAAAAAAGTAAATGTAGCCCATTAATGTCCCCACCGAGGGGCACAGGCCTTTACCCGGATCCGAGTAAGATTGAGCCATACTCCACCACGCTGGCTCAGTGCGGGTTGGTGGAGGGGTTTTACGACTACTACATACTACGAAGTAGTGATAGCAGCCGGGACCTACAGTTTAACGTGCCATCCGAAACACGGAGTGTCCGATAATGTACTTAAGACAAATTAATCATCTCATTGGTACATGGTCAGCACCGGGATTCGAACCTGTTCGAAAGTAAAATTTATTATTTTCATTAAAGCAGGACATTCATAAATCTCATTTCCGCATGCTTTGTTTGGATAAGCGAAACTTTATTTATTGTTAAAGTGGTGCTAATTACTCCATAAATAAACTAAAAGCTGAAACATTCCCCGGAATTCGGTAAAGAAACTGATTTTAGGGGTCCTTGCCAGATTAATTTATCAGAAATTATGTCTTAAGTTGAAAGTTATCCTAACTGTGGCACTTTGCAGTTATTAAAGGGTCCTTGAATGTTATTTAATTTGTTTGGGAGTTTGATGTTGTGAGAGTAAACAGTTTCCTAGGAAAAAGTAAACAAATTGACTTTCTTTTTTATTTTATTCCAGTAGCGAGTTTCTTTGAAAGCAGAAATAGTACATTATGAAACAAGTGATTTCTCACTAGTTCCATACGACATTTATCAACACACTTGTGCGGAAAAACCTATATTAATATCTTCATCGGTACTCGACATTTTTACAAAAAAAAAAAATGAATGCAAAGTTTTATTTGTTGGGAACTGAATGGAAATGCGCGCACTGTCTTTTTTGTTTTCGCCCGTTGACTCTGACTGCCAGAGTCAAAAAAATAACCAAATTTTATATTTCACCATAATACATCCCTGTTTTCTTAGTTTGTATTTATTAATAATTAAAGTCAATTAAAGTAATATTTTTACAGCATAAGACTCTTTGCTGACAACACCTTCTCCAAAAACTATATCCATTTATTTATTTATTTTTTATTTATTTATTTATTTATTTCAAAAAGAAAAACAGAAAAAGTTTACACAATTTGAGGAACTTAGCTAAAAAAGTGACACCTAAATATTGGAACAACTGAGCCCGAGCTAGGTGTAAACCTGTATTTCAGGCTGCAGTGCTCTTCCAAAAAAATACATAATTGCTAATTCGTACACGGTCACATAGCATTATAAAAAAATTAAGCAAATAAAGAATGACACTGAATAAAAACAATGAAATAAAAAGAAATAAAAAGATGCAACATGGTGAGTGGGTGAGCCTCTCTATGTGTAGTATGAGTGTGAGTGAGTGTGTGTGAGAGGGTGTGTAGGATAATAAATCAACGTTACTATGTCTATATAGTGCCAGTCAGCCATTACCACACTAGTGTTGTAATAATATTATTACCGCACGCGTGTATATTTGTTTATTTGTTTATTTGGGAACTGAGCCCACAGCACAATATAAAAAATGTACAGCACAAAAAGTAACTTAGGCATTATGATTCTAAAAACCAACGTCATAAGGGTCACTTTACGAGCAGGTGTGTTGAAATAGAAGTTTGTTACACAACGGTTCAAAGAGAGCTATTTCGGACGACGAAGGTCCAAAGGACGCTAAGGATAGAGTCTACCCGAATATAGTTCGAGGGTGAAATAGCTAATTACACCCCGAGGTAAGCATAATACTTTACATCATTCGAGCGAGGTAAATTAAACCGAAGGACTTAGAACGACTGCGGTCGCAGATGCTTCTGCATGGTGGTTTTTAAATGTAGATTAGTGTATTTATAGACGATATCAAAATACGGGAACCGTCGGAAATCAGTAGTTTTAGAGTTATATTTTTAAAACGCCTTATCCCTTCATTAGCCGTTTTTCGACACGCCCGCTGGCACCGGCACCGGCTTGTTGAGTAAGTGAGGGACAGAGCTATAGTCTGTCTATCCCTCTCTTACTCACTAAGCCGGTGCCGGTGCCGGCGGGCGTGTCGAAAAACAGCTATTAGCGCTCATGCACACGAGACGGTTTTTCACCGGAGCTTAGCCCGCTCCGCTTGCAAAAAACCGTCTCGTGTACATGAGCGGTTACTCACTAAACCGGTGCCGGTGCCGGGCCGGGGCGTGTTAAAAAACGGCTAAAAGCGGTTTTCCTAACAATTTATGAAAAAAAAAAACTGAGTCGTACGTATCGCCACACTGTCAAGGATAGTGAGTGGTAGTCTGTGGTAGGTTCTTCGTCATGACATGAACCGTTTAACCATTAGAGTGTGTAATAAATTTGAAAATGGAACGGTTTCTAGTTTTCATTGCCTTTGCCAAAACTAGGAGCGACTTTTACCTTGCCCGCCAAATCTAGTGAACCATCCTGGTTTTGATGGTTTATTCTTAAAACTGACGGCGGCGGCGTGAGGGTGATGGTTTTAGAATGATATCTCCAAAACAGATGTTTGTAGACTTATTTCTCCTCTCACAATAATAAGTTAAGAGATAATCCCACGGTTTGCTAGAGTGTGCTTGCTTATTTATTTTATTTTACGAGAGACTTTGCTTGGGAAAACCTTCAGTTGATAATGGAGGTTTTATTGAGGCAAGTTGCTGGGTAAATTTCTATTTTGTTATATCCACCCCTTGAAATGGGTACGACTGTTGCTCAAAGAACAATATTATTTGGTTTTAAGTGTTTATTGTGTTACAAGATGACCTAAAAAAATTATACTGTTTAGTTATCTGGTTGAGAAACACGGAGGGTTAAAAATATATAAATATATTTAGAAAGTTCTTTCCGATACTCTTAATTATACTCGAGATCAGAGTTAATTTCATATTCTTCAGAACATCATGCTGCTGTCTCAACAAACTCATGCAATTTTTTTTTTTTTTAATTATAAACCATAATTTGCAAGAACCACGAAAAAACAAGTAGGTTTGTGCGTGGTTCGGAGTTACGCAGAAATAAATTGAATATATGTAGTTTAGTGCCTCAGCATCTTCTATACCTGGATGTCGATATATATCTGACTGCTTAGATCAACAACATTTAATTACATCTATGATGATCAACTACCCTTTAACTAACTGTGTTCTATGACGACCAGGGAGCACTTATCCAGTGGAGAGCGCATACATACATTTTCCTTTGAAACACAACTGACCAATTTACGGGCGGCGCAGCGGGGGACGAAGTAAGAGAGCTGTGATTGGTCAGCCGCTGCGAAACTGTCTGGCGGCCCGTCATCGTACATAGGTTGCGTATGCGTATGCGAACGTTTGTTCAATACAACAAGCGTTTGGCGAGCCGCATTCCCCCGCGTGCAGTCAATTGGATATACTCGTATTATAGTCTCTGATGACGACCCTTCAGTAACCAACCACCAACCAATTTTCCAGGCGAACTCATTCAATTTATCCGCGACATATACACGACTTGACGTATTCATCGTTTGTTAGTTCTGCATTCATTATACTCTTCGTTGTGTATATAATGTAGTGCAGTAGGTTGTGAAGTAAGCCACATAGACTGTCAGCGGCAGAACCTCACTCATTTGTCAAGCGGCGCGGCGGCGCATATTTAATATTAGTTTACTCATGCAGATGTTGCTATGCTTGTACAGGCATAGAACGTTATTAATAAAGGTTACTTGCTGAAAAACACTTGGTATATTTGATGAGATGAGTGACAGCCGTCGACTTCGTAACGTTATAATTATAACGTACGTTACTTAGGGGCGATCTTTCAATACCGAGATAACAGTCTGATAACTTTATTTGATATTGCAGATAGCTAGGTCTCAAGAGCTTCATGGGTCTCGTGGGTTTCATGCTTCTGAATTTCATCAGAATAATACGGCTTTCAAAGAATTTCGGCAATTTTCCATATTAACAAATATCTTGAACGAATTTGTAACGTCTATTCACAAGAAAAGTCATAAATGATAGATTTTTATTCATGAGGTCGAAACTGTAAGAATTTTTGATTTTTATGAACATTTAATAAAGATATCGGGAAATATTTCCAAAGAAAAAACGTGCAGGCAAAGAAAAACTCGAACGAAACAACCAAAGATATATAAATACCTGGCTGGTAACAATCTCCATCTTGGACTCTGTAACAATAGCCTTTGCATTTGTACTCGGAATAATAACGAAGAAAGTCATTGAAATTTTTCACTTCTCATTTTCGTAAAGTTCGTCTTTATAGGCTGAATAAAATTGCTTTTTATGCATCTTACAACACCGCTCAAGTCGCTTACGCGGTGTTGTTAGCTAAGGGACACTTTGCTAAGAGCCACTGCCACATATATATAAAAAAACCTTATTTTATGCTTTGTGTTGCAATTTCAATTATTGCTGTTTAATTTCCTCACAATCGAAGTGAAAAGCAAAGTGTATAACTCGTACATAAAACTGACCATTACTACCATTTTACCCAAGACGTATATATCCACCCGAGCCTGAATTTTATGCACTTGTTGTACAATCTACTATTATGTTGTGTGTAATGTCTTTCATAATAGTATAAAAATCGGTCAAGTGCGGGTCGGAATCGCACACGAAAGGTACCGTATCATATTATCTTGTAACAAAACGCACTCAAAACAATAAAAAAAAATATAATTAAGCCCTCACGAGGATTTGAACTTATGACATGACCTACGGATTAAGAGCCTACATCATACCTGCTGAGCTACCTCAACGATGTAGGTTGGCGTGAAATATACCATCATATTGAAATGCGTAGGTGTATCAAACCAAGTCTCTTGTATGTGGACCCCCTTTTATTTGTAATGTCTCTCATATTTCAGTATTTGTTGTTGTTGCACATTCTGTAAAAATTTCCGCTTTCTAACTATTATGTTTCGTGCTGTAGGACCCGATGACGGACAGCCGGACGGACAGACGGACAGACGGACAGCATGGGCTTAGTAATAGGGTCTCGTTTGGCACCCATCAGGTACGGTACCCTAAAAATTTTACTGAAATAATTGCTTTTCTTTGGTATAGGTGTTTTTAGGTTTTTATGACATATTTGTTTATATTCTGACAGGTTTGTCAATTTCAGTTCATGTTTCCATCAATAGATGGAACTATCAAATTTATAACCCGCGATGTTGAGTCTTTCTTGGTTTTAATATGGTTCAGGATTTTCTGGAATAAAATTGTCTCTTGAAGCAGGAAGAAGTGTGCATTATTAAGTTAAATAAATTAAAGTAAACCAAACAAGGTGAATTTCATAGACGCGTTAGTAAGATGAGATATGAAACTGCCATTGTCCTTGGGAACGGTTCTAAAGTGAACCAAATGCCAAATATAGAATGGGTAAATACCAGGTTGTTTTCGTATAACAGAAAATAATATTGTGGAACACAATACTGATTTTACAGCTGAATAAATTGACGCTGTGATTGGTTCGGTTATTGTGCCTCCCTCGGCACACGGTTCATTGGGATAACATTGACCACTTTTTGTAATGTACAAAGCAAATGGCCTCATGAAAATATGAAAGATACTCATCAGTCGTCAATTTAACGGTGATAATAATTTTACCACATGCACAGCACACCTGTTACAATTTTCTCCAGAGACTACATCGTGTAGCCGATTTAAGCTTTTATCACCAGGAAGAAAATCCTCTCAGCTGAAATTCTGTTTTCGATGACCTAGATATTCGACGCGACACCCCTGAAACTGCGCGTCGTCACAGCAAAAGTCTTTCATTGAAAAGGTCCTTCATAAGCCGTTGTTGAAGCGATTCCGTGATCCCTGAGAGTGAACATTTCATTTGAGATGAATTGACCGCGGCAGTGCGACCAGCAGAGGGGCGCAAACAAAGGGACGGCCTGTCAACCACGAGAGCTTTGAATGTAAACTGAACCAATTTGTACGAGTCAATAAGAAGAGATGAAATGTCGCAAAGCTAACCCTGCAAAAGGATACACTCTGTTGAAAGCATTTGAATAGATCGGTTTTGTGAGATTTTTTCTTGCTGAAGAGTTAATTAATTATTATCTGTCATATTGAATGTCGGATTAACCAGTTTATAGTACCTAATCCATAACATCGTTTATTTATGGCTTCATGATAGTGGCGAATCAAAATAATTGTTCTCTAAAGATAGAGTTACTACTCTAATGCAGCTCTATTTCACGTCAACAAAGAAGAAGACCTTCCGAAAATTGAAGCCATCATAAAATTAATTTTGAGCGAACAATTTTAAGCCGTATGTCTACCATGTAAGGCTAAGTATATCAAAGGGCATCGTTTAATTGACCATCCCATTTTCGTATGCATTAATTTAATCGTATCACCGACCGGCGCGCTGCGGGATCATTCATCGTTTTGCAAATATAAAACGGATTTGTTTGTTCCCCGTTTTCCACTGTGTTATTTTTGTCGGGTAATTCTTCCATGAATTTGCATGCACCAGTCGGTAGCGGCGGACAGCGCATGCATATGTATGAACTTATGCAAAATGCAGCTTTGGTCCTCATTGAATAAAAATATTTCAAGTCTAACACTTGGGTGGCGTTCAAAAGTCAGATTTAGAATTTCTTCATCACGTAGCTGGTTAGTGGTACGGGTGGTAGGTACGCGCTTTAGTGATTTTCCATAGCATAGATTTTCCATAGCAAAGCAGCATAACAAAAACGTTTATAAGTATGCTTAGTTATAGTGCTACATAATCATAAACAGATTTTGTATTTATGTCACCGTAGAATTGTGAAACTCGTAAGATTACAATTTAAATTTAAAATTGTAAAGTGTACCGTACTTCGCACGTTAACGCGTTAGAAGATAAATTGAAATGACGAATGAAAAGTGGTGGGTCAGGGTAAGTGAAGGATAAAAGGGGTGAGCGAAGTGAATCCCCGTTTATCCTTCGTGTTAGGTTGACATGTGAGTACCAATAAAAGTAAAAATGCTAAACTCTGTCAATCGTGTTTACAATTTATCGACAGATTATAATAAATCGAATTTTATTACGTTAGATTGTAGTCTCATGGTTTTCACAAATTTACGGTGATATTTACATGAATGACCATATAAAGCAAATAAAGTACACGGCTGTACTTCACTCTATTTGCCGACAATTTATAGCTGTATCGTCAAAATCATGCTAGTTTCAATTGTACGATAAGTTTCATTATACCTACTTATTTTTGTTTGAAAATTAAATATATATTATGATACAAGTGTGGAAAGTTGATTATTGCGCACGAGGCGGTAAGATAGCCAAGGGTGTAATAATCAATGCACACGAGTATCATACGACGTTTTTCAACACACTTGCGAGAAAAAAAAACAGACTTGTGTTGATATAACCACACAACAAAAACGTGAACAAATATTTTTTGATGATGAAAATGGCGGGCGCGCTTTTTTTACACAACACCGCTAAACAGCCTATAAAAATAAGTCTTTGAATATGCAAATTACGGATAAAACGTAGCGAAAAAACTATAATTTGATGAAATAATGTTATAAAAATTATTGTTTCATCATAATATTATAATATTATTAATTCTTCTTGTACCTATATGTTATGGAATCAGGGAGCACTTATCCAGTGGAGAGCGCATAGATACATTTTCCTTTGAAATACAACTCACCAATTTACGGGCGGCGGGGGACGAGGTAAGAGAGCTGTGATTGGTCAGCCGCTGCGAAACTGTCTGGCGGCCAGTCATCGTACATAGGTTGCGTATGCGAACGTTTGTTGAATACAACAAACGTTCGGCGAGCCGCATACCCCGCAGGCGCAGTCAATTGGATATATAGTCTCTGTATTGAATGGAATGAAACATTCGTATGCTAGTCCGATTCGAACGTCTGTCTGTGTATGTGTCTGTTTGTGGAACCGTAGGTAGGCTAAAATATTCACAAAAATATGCATTGTTTGTAGTATACAAATTCGCACAGGAGATAGAAACAAAAAGGAAACTTGAAGAAATGATAACTCGGTCATCGCAACACAAGAAGAAAAGACATAGGAGATATGCTCGCCTTTATTTGTCCAGAGATTTTTTTTCTGAGACTTAAAGAGATTTTCAAAATTATTCTTAACACAAAGCATATTTAGCGAGAATAATTTATTTTCTTTCGCCTCTCGCTTTCACATTTCAAAGTTTCGTCCAATTTGCCAAAGAGCATAAGTAGAACAACGCCGAAACTACTCCACCAGGAGGCCAAGAGCCGAGCTCACACGAGACCCAAGAAGCAAGTGGTACAATTCGTGCGACAAACATTTCGTTACAACTTTCTAGCGCACCCGCTCACTTCTAATCTTAATTTACCGCACAGTCTTGAAGTTTGTTCCTGTACTAGATTCTCGAAAAGCAAAGAATTGGTCCCATTCTCTCCAGTAGGTTGACCTCAGTACTATCGGGGAAGAAATTTTATATTTATAAGTCTACCAGGACCAGGGAAGTTAGGTCTGGCAACTCTGCCTCTCCGTTGACCACGCACAGGTTTATTTGCATTTTTTCAAATTTACAATATCGCACATTTCCATTAATAGTCTGTGTGATTTTGAACCTAATAGCAAACGACGCGATAAATTCATTTACTTTTATAGGTACCTTACCTTATGAATGAATGACTATACGGAAACTCACTTTCAACTTACCCCCCTACATAGGTTATAATCTACTTACTTAACTTCTTTATACTTTTTGCACGGTAGATAATGGGTAAAATTTACTTCGGCGCAAAAAGGAGCTCATCTACGTACCTATTCGTATATTATGATACGTATAGTATTTAGCGTTTTATTGGCATAAAGCCTGACTAGATTTAGGTCCCATACTACTCGCAAGATAATTCTGCACTAAAGTGAATTCGAGTCGTTTTATTTGGTTTGACAAGAATAATTTTACTGAAATAAATGCGAAATGAGTTTCTGTTTCTGTACATTAATAGTCGGTGATCGAAACATATTGCGCTAACTTTAGGGCACTACTCACGGTGCAACTTGTCGCTGCAACTTGTGCACGCAACCTGCAACCTGCCTACTCACGATGCAATCCCGATGCAATCGATTGCATGCAACCTGCAACCTGTCTACTCACGATGCAATCTGCCTGCAAGATTGCTTCGTGAGTAGAGCCCTTTACATTGAGGTCTGAAGAGGGTTAAAAGGAAGATTAGACTTGCCATCGCGCGCAGGCACCTATCTTGCGCATACTCTAACAGAATCGGTGCCGTATTCGAGACGCGGTAATTCTTCGGTTGCAAGCAATGTTGCCACATTGCACTGTACCGCATCGTGTTTGTTGCGCCATCCCTGAGGATCCCAATTTAATCCGGTACCTACATTTTGTAGTTCACATACACATGTACAAGTCCGTTCATGCCTATAAAAGTTAAACGTTGTATTAGATTATTAAAAAGAAGTCATTGTTAGGGTTCCGTACCCGAAGGGTGCCAAACGGGACCCTATTACTGAGACTTCGCTGTCCGTCTGTCCGTCCGTCCGTCCGTCCGTCCTGTCTGTCACCAGGCTGTAACTCATGAACCGTGGTAGCTAGACAGGTGAAATTTTCACAGATGATGTATTTCTGTTGCCGCTTTAATGACAAATACTAAAAATCAAAAGAAATTTAATATTAAGGGGGGCTCCCATACAACAAACGTGATTTTTTTTGCTATTTTTGCTCGATATTGATAAATGTTAGCAGGTAGACGCTTAAAATGTTCACAATATATTGAGTATATTATTTACTTAAAAAATAAATAATTAAATTAAAATTAAATTAATATTTAGGGTGGGCTCCCATACTTTTTTTTTTTGCGGTTTTTTATAGATAATGGTACGGAACCCTTCGTGCGCGGGTCCGACTCGCACTTGGCCGGTTTTATTTAACCAACCTTGAAGTATGTAGTTTCATTTATTTGCAAGCCTGAATCCTCTCTATCTAGTAACGAATTTTGAAATAAAACCATTATTAAGAGGGTATTAAACCTTTCATAAAACCATAACACAAAGTTTAGTTCGCTCATATTCAGTTTAGTTTGTTTTGATATATCTCAAAAAGGGTCAGATTAACTGAATAGTACATTATTTCAAAGGCCGGGAGATAGGCAATTGTAGGTCGAGTATGAGTTTGAAGGCCGAGTCGTAGTCGAGGACTTCATTATTACGAGACAGGCAATATTGCGTGAGTGTGCAAATAAAGTGTCCCGTATTTTTTTTCTTTGGATTTCCGTAACGCAAGACCCCTCAAAAGGTGCTCTAATAAATAGAAGATTATAAATATACTTTTAAAATTGAATAAATTTACATCTTTAGGGTTCAAACTATCTCCAAAGTTTTCAAAAGTAATATTATTATGATATTGGCTCGATATCCTTAATAACATGATTATTTAAACAATTACTACCTACTTATTGTTATACTATTGGTGTAATAAAGACAGGACGTATCGATTTGCATTTAAAAACATGCCACTCCAACTACTTGCAATTACTGCGGAGTTTAAAATTATTTCGAAGAATTTTATGATTGTGTTTTCTTCGTAGTCAAAGTGAGATATTTGCTATAAAATTACTTCTGCAATTGCGTTTGTAGATAGCGATATTTTATACCATACACAAAAAAATTGAGGATCAGCAACTATACCCTATCCTATCTAATGGTTAGGGTATCCCTATGATAAACATCCTTAATCATAGGTATACCCTAACCATTATAACAGACAACTTAACAACAACAACGACAACTTAACGACAACCTAACCTAACCTAACCTAACCTAAAACTTCATAAAATCCAAATAATAATATCTTAAAGTGCTGATAGCAGTGATGGCGATGCAACTCTTCTGTAAGTTCAACAAAATAAACAATTTCGGTCTTTCTGATTGTTTTGGTAACATCCCTAGTGTTGAAAAACTGGATTTTATGATATTTTAGGTTAACTGTCAAGTTGCCTGTTATAATGGTTATGGTATACCTATGATTAAGGATGTCATGTTATATACTTATTTGTGTTAAAAATTTGCTGAAATTGGACTTCTGGTCCTAATCCCATACCTTAGATTTTATGTAAGTACCTAGCCTCAATCCATCAGAAAATTTACAAATACTTGTCAACTACGTGGTTAAAGATAGGCTCTGATTAGGATCCTAATCAAGCAAAAGATGTAATTTAAAGACGGAGCCAAACATATTTTTAACTGATTATGTAGTCTCAACGTCTCAATTTCCCCCAGATTATCTGAGGTCTGTTATGGATTCTTTTAACTAAAGAAATCCTTTTTTTGCGTATCCAGAAAAATTATTTGTCAGTATGTTGTATGGTGATAAGAGCTTCACATTCAGGAGCTGGCATTGCGAATAATGATAAACGCAAGAGGAGTTCAAAGTAGCACAAATGCAAGATATTTAATACAACCTGTTACACTAAAGGTACTACACCCGACTCGTTAATAAATTTCACCAGTTTACACAAGTTGGTAGTTACCCAACACAAAGTTCGTCAAAGGGATTCAGCTAATTTGATTTCGGTGTTCGGCGGCCACCACAGGGATGTATCTATTGGACATAGGGTCATTGATTTACGAAGCAAGCTTCTCCCGCTACAAGAACATCGAACATTTTTGTACAGTGCCTGGGATACTAGGGCACTTGTATACCATAAAATTTCACTTTAAAATGTACATCTATAAAACATATGTCTATCGATAGAGAATTTATTTACAAACAACCAATGTTCTTTGACAAAATGTCTGAGATGATTCAGTTTTTTTTATACAAACATTTAAACATTTACATACAAGCACATGCATTGCTTCTGGCCCCACACTAGGATACCCTGTTTCGTCGGAACCAGAAACAGCGATATCACAAACATGTAAACATCCAAGACCTTGGTTTTTTTTTCGTCCCCAGCCGGGATTCGAACCCGGGACCTGCATGGAAGGCAGATGTGCAAAAAAAAACCACCCTGACTTGGACGAATCAATTTTAAAATTTAAATTGTTATATAACTTAAATAAACAAATAAAAATTGTAATTAATTAACTAAATAACTATTTTACTCAATATTTGTTATATAATGAAATGTAATTTGATGCATGCTGTGTTTGCCTATAAGTGGACAAACATCTACAATTAGTTCAAAATGTAACTATTAAGTAAACATGTATTGTCCGTTGGCGGACCATAACCAATAAAATAAAATAAAAAATAAAAAATAACTCATTAAGCGCCATCATATCAAACGTTTTATTCATAGGTTCTGAACTTTATCTCGATGTGGGTAGATTGAAAATCGCGGGCCGTGGACTTTGGACGGACATAATAGTACATATCGTACTTAATTGTGATAATAATCATCATCATTATCTCATTTGTTTCTATCGCAAAAGAACTTTTTACATTTATTTTTATAGAGTCTTTTTCATCTGGATACTCCACAATAATAGTCATTTTAATCATATACCCCTGGTACCCTAGCTTTACGCAACTGACGATGACGTAGGCAACTAACTGTTTTGTTTAGTGGTAATTGAATTTAAGTTTGTTCGGCCACAACAATGGAATCGCATCATAGTATTTTTTTTATATTTTTTGCGGGTGTCAAGGTTTAATCAGAACATTGTGACAGAGTGGTTTGACTTCTAGAAAAATGTCTATCCAACGACTAAGTAACTTTTAACACTGTGATATGGGACAGAAAAGAGAAAGCTACTTTACTTGGCTATGTTGCCTCCATCTAAGTAAAGTAAAGTAAAAATTATTTATTTCACAAATGGATTGATGATGATCGATGGTTAATGAGTATGATAATGACTTAACTGTGAAACAATATAAATCCAAAATTCTTTGAACCCAACGTAAAAACAGGAAATGTAATTTGTTATGGCAAATAACGCTGAATCACAAAACAAAGCTAATGAAAAATATTACAAATCACATAACTATCAGTCGTTCGTCCGTGTTCATAAGTTCAGTACATTCTGACTAACCGTTTGTTACATGGAATTCACTTCGCAATCAGTTGCTAATGATAATGGCACTTTAGATAAGGTTAAGCCTTGTCCTTGTTAAATCTATCTCGTCCCGAAATACTAATATGTCATTTGGCACTTAATTACTCAGATAAAGTGATGTATCATCCATTTGGTTCTTATTATTCTTGTTTCCTTAACTATTCAAAGATGTCTATTCCCCTTATAAAATAAAGAAGATTTTTTCTGGCTACTTAATATCCAATCTTAAAATATCAACACAAGAAATTCACTTCCCTTCGTTACTCCATGTAGTTATCTAACAAAATTAGCAGCGATGTTTAACATTACCTCTTGGCCCTTGTCGGAGGTTATGCTACTTAACTTCAATAATATTCTGAAAATAGTTACTAAAGTACGCAGGTTTTTTTGGATCCTACCAGCCTTGCACGGTTCACCTGGATAGGGCTAGCGACCAAAAATCAACGCTAAAATTTCTAGGAAAAACGATCCAGTATTCGTCAAAATATGCCAATCCCAATTGAATTTCACACTCTGTATGCTTTCACGATTCGTATAAACACGGCCGTGCCACCTTACTGATGTAAGTGCCGTGCATGGCCATGTAAAACCCGTTGCTTGGCCGGCGGAAAACCGAATCGTCCTCTTGTAAAGAGCCGTTACTTAGTTGACAAACATCCCACGTGTCAGAATTCCCAGTCTCCCAAAATCTCGCGTCAACGTGAGCCCGTCCGTCAACACATTTGGCCCTACACGAGTTCCACATTCCACTGTTGTTTTATTCATGGGCATCTGAGCCTCTTTACCCGCTGAGGGCAAGCGGCAATGGATTGAGCACTTAGAATACACACGCACTCCCGCTCTTAGGCATAGATGAGCTGAGCAGATTTCTTATTTACCTAGCTGCTGCTTGATAAAGTAGTAACAGGATAATTTAATCAAAATAGCACATGGAGTTTTGAAGTGCTTGCTGGCTAAAGGCGGGCGTAACTATGCCAGCGCCACCCCGTATGGAAAATGTCGCCGTCCCATACATACCTAGACAACAAAGACAATACAACTGGTCTTGAGGGAACTAACCGCTGCTGCGCCGTACTCACCGTAGTAGTTATTTAATGAACCATTGATCTGATTCCCAATTTGACTCAGTGAATCGTTCACTATGTAATTCTTAATGACTATGACTCTGGGGCGGTAACCCTGTGTTGCACGAACCAAAATTTTCAAGCATATCTTTAGCATTAGAAGCAAATGTCAATTATATGAGATTCTCGCCATTAAATCAGTAAGGTGACAACACTATTAAAGGGCATGTAACCATATTGGCATACAATTGGATAAATTCGCCGCCACTCATGAAACCGGTGTCAATCGATAGTAAACCGCATTAGAAACACAAATTATTTTGTCAAATTCCCGTAACATGTATATTTTCGGAGCTAGACAGGGTGGAAAAAAATCTTTGGGCTCTGCAGGGAAACTATCTTAAATCGTTATGATAGCTAATTTTCAACCGACTTCAAAAAAAGGAGGAGGTTCTCAATTCGACCCGTATGTTTTTTTTTTCTATGTTTGTTACGCGATAACTCCGCCAATTATGAACCGATTTGAACAAATCTTTTTTCGGCGTATAGGTAATACCTCAAGGGTGGACCCATTGACACCAGGTCAGGATCTGATGATGGGATCCTGGAGAAATCGAGGGAACTCTTCAAATATTATAGGCAGACCTATAGTGATTTTTGTGTTTTTCATAATAACTCGTGCAAATGCACATAGCATAATATTGTGATGCGGAACTGCTGATGAAGACCACATATGGCCACCAGATCTGCTCAATACTAGGTACAAATACAATGCGTGGCTGACGGGCAGGCAACGCATAGCCTAAACCGGTGGACCTAGAGCCATGAAACTTTGTACAGGGGTTCCTTAGTCGCGTGGGGTAGCACTGATATAGGATTTGACAAAATTTATTCCCCAAGGGGGGGGGGGGGGAGATAAGGGGTTACAGTTAGTATTAAACTCAATCTAATCAAATAGGGTTTGTGGAAGTCGGTTTTTTCTAAAGTTTAAATTAATTAATTAAAGTTTAAATTTTTGCTTATTAGATTCCCGGGTGACACCAGCAATTTTTTTTAAATCGTTGTATGTAGCTATTATTACTTTTTGAATAAAGTAATGTTTCCTATAAGCAAAATTAGCTATCATACGGATGTAAGATATTTTCCCTCCAGGGCCCATTTTTCCATCCTGTCTAGTATACACGTTACGGGATCTTGAAAAAAATAATTTGTGTTTCTAATGCCGTTTATTAACGATTAACACCAGTTTCATGAGTGGTGGCGAATTTATGACTTTTTCAAGGTAGCGGACGGTAGTAGGTATGCCAAGCTCCATACTAAAATGTTACATGCCCTTTCAAAATCGTTTCGTGCAACTCAGGGCAAGACAACTAAGGATATCAGACATAAATAACCGGCCAAGTGCAAGTCGGACTCGCGCACGAAGGGTTCCGTACCATTATCTATAAAAAACCGCAAAAAAAATCACGTTAGTTGTATGGGAGCCCCCCTTAATATTAAATTTCTTTTAATTTTTAGTATTTGTTGTAAAAGCGGCAACAGAAATACATCATCTGTGAAAATTTCAACTGTCTAGCTACCACGGTTCCTGAGATACAGCCTGGTGACAGACAGACAGACAGGCAGACGGACGGACAGCGAAGTCTCAGTAATAGGGTCCCGTTTGGCACCCTTCGGGTACAATAATCGAGATCTTTTGCTATAATCCAGACGCTTGAACCACAGCCATCCTGTAGTCTGTTAAATATTTATACATCTATTCCTCGCCGGCCGGGGAAGGGATGGGAGGAATGACTGGGGGTATGTGAAATAATTTAACTTGAAGCCAACCTAGAGTTGAGCTGTCGCAGCATGTCTGTCACCAATTCAAAGATGTGATTTGCGTCAAAAGGTTTGGTATTCATCATATTGTAGAACCATTGATGTTTCTGGAATCAAAACCAGATTGTCTGTTTGTTCTACACTTTACTTTGGGATAGACGCTGTTTGTTATTGTTTGTAAGGTAAAATAAAAATTTATTCACTAAGAAAAGGTACAGTTTCATGTAAAAGATATCTACATCATCTGTTTATGAGATAATGTTGGTAACGTCAGAGTGGATATTCCCCAAGGTAGGGTTTCCCCTGTGTTTTGGGATATGTAGCGCGAGGCTCCTCCCCTAAAAACATGAATCATAAAAAATAGGAAACCAAATCAAGTATTTTTCTATTTCAATCTGATGTAAGTAGTTCTTATTTATACTATGTATTACTTTATTTATTGTATTATCTATGTTTTAGGTTGTAGATATCTACCTAAGTATTATTTATTTATTTTATAGCAAGTGTAGTTTTATTCAGTTTATTTTTATCTTTGTGCACTAGGACTATCCTCTCAGCACCATCTTTCCTGTCCTGCCTAGGTTTGCTGGTAGAAATCTCTCTTAAGAGATAAGCTCGCCTTTGCGCACTATATGTTATTTAAGTTTAATTATTAAGTTACTGTGCAATAAAGAATATGAATATGAATATGTAGATCTTAAAATTAAAATTAATAATGTACATAATACACTATTTGAATTTTATTTTTCGCGAATGGTGCCAAACTTTTTTTGAGCCTCCGATGTCCGTCTGTCAGTCTGAACCGTATAAATGTTTGCATGGAATATGCATTTCTCTTGTCACAACAAATAAATAAACTACACAAAATTTTAGGGATCTCCATTCAAGAGATGCTTTTTAGTACATGGCATCTTTTATATTCGTCGGTGGCGTAATCGGTTCGCAGTCATCATCAGTAGAAATTGTGTAACATTGAGTAAGTGTAATTTGTTAACATGTTTTAAAATACACCCGTTTTTCGGATTCCGATTCTTAAATGGTAAAATAAATGTTCAAGTGCGAGCAGAACTAGCGGACCAAGGGTTTCGATCACACTTGGAGAGCAACACTCTAGATTGATATAAATCTCAGCTTGATGCGTCCACGCGTACTCGATATAAAGGTCGTGACACACGGACAGACGGACGGACGGACAATGAAGGATCCTACAAGGGTTCCTTTTTTCTTTTTATCGATCAGAACCCTAAAAAGGAACCCTTGTAGGATCACTTCGTTGTCTAAAATGCTACATTTAAGGGAATTTCAACTTGAGGTAACCCAGAAAGGTTCGATGTTCTTTCATTTTGAGGAATTTCACTGTCCTCCCAAAGACAACAAAACAACCTGGTAGAATCTGCTCAAACTAAACCTATCACTACGGGGCGCGGCACTCGATACAGACCATACAATGTCTTGCGGTACCCATGCGGTAACCATACACTCCGCAGCTGCTTTCTTTGACCGAGTGTCGGTGTTCTTTCAAATTAGGCGGCAGGTGGCAAGGCGGTGAGATCAGAGGGACATGACACAAACGAAATGAATGTATTTTTTATATCCCCAGTATTGCACACATCAAATTTTTATTTCCCGATTTGCCATCAGATTCCAGTATACCTATATTTAGTCTTAAATAACCCTTTTAGCTGGATCGCTACACAACATAGAATAGCAGTATACGGCGTTTTGTAAACAAAAGATTTCATTTAGCAGAATTAATCTGTAGGTCCAAAGGATGGATTAAAGAGGAGGCGGAGGAGCCACCAGGATTTGTGATGCAGGGGAAAGAGGGAGAGGGACAAAGTTTGTATGGACAAAAAAATAATACTTGACCTATGAAGCTGTAATTTAGTAGGTCGGTAGTTAAAAGATCTACGACGTAAGTTCAGTAATTTTTCTCAAAATTCTGCCTCCACGAAGGGCAAAAAGGGGCCGAATTTTGTATAAAAAAAAGTTACCTATGAAGCTGTTATTTGGCAGGTAGGTAGTTTAAAGATGTAGGACGTCATTTTAGGGTTTTTTTCAAAGATTTGCTCCTACTTCTTAAATCCAGCATTTGGACCTACCTACAGATTAATCCTGCCATAGAAAATCTTCGTCGTATAATTAGACGTAGAACAGCAGCTATTTGTGTGTGAGCCTGACCCGAATCTTGTTTCAATGCACCCAAAACCGTCAATAAAGGTTGTCCAATTAATTACTACATCACTGATTTACTATTAACTGGCAGGTTAATTTGAAATACGCAGCGTAGTAACCTAAAACTAATAATCAAGATTGATTGCTCCATCCATGAGTGTTTGATAAGCGGTGTTTAGTTAGATTTCATCTTTTATGGAGCATCGGATTTAGCGTAACTAAACTAGTACTAGTATAACCATAGAGCAAGTATAACTTATGACAGCAATACATAAGCGTTTCTAAAAGCAGAAGTTATATATGACTATCTCAGATCACAGATACTCTAAATTATACTCCCAGATGCATGCCAGTCCAAAGAACCATGCGGGTTCAACTGTCTCGCGTACTGTTTGTACCACAGCCTCCGGTAATTGCCTAAACCATAATAAGTATAAGCGTCCAACATCCACAAAAGACCCAGTATTTTACGTAACATTAACATTAATATGCAAATATTATAAAAACAAAATAAAATAAAATATTTAAGTTAAAAGTTTACAGTTTTCAGTTACATAATAGTTCAGTTCAATTCAGTTCAAAATTTTTATTGACCATAAAATCATACATATTACTTAGTCAAAGTCAATATAATATTAATATTTTTGTATACTACCGCCCGTTCGGAAGTTGTGGGCTTAGGGATGGAGCAAAGAAGGGCAAGAAACCTCCCCCGTACCTCTTTTAAAATATCAGAACCTTAAAAATACAATGTTATGTATTTCTACTTAAGTCTAAGGAAATACACCGAGGAGAGACGTACTGACTCAGTCCATCGCCCCTCTTTGGATTTCTGTGCGCTGAGATGGTAAAGACCATGCAGTTTTGTCATCTAAATATTCTTTTACACTGTAATAAGACTTCTTCAATAGGCCGTTTTTGACATAGTTTTTGAACCTCCTTTCTGGTAGGTTCGTTGCTTCATTAGGTATTTTATTATAAAAACTAACACATACTCCCATAAAAGAGTGAGCAACCTTACTGAGTCTGAACGCGGGCATAGCAATCTTATTTCTATTTCTAGTGCTAATACTATGATTATGACCTAAAGTCTTAAATAAACCTATGTTTTTTCTGGTATACATGATATTTTCATTAATATGTTGACAAGTAACAGTAAGTATATTGATATTTTTGAATTTGTCCCTTAGTGATTGCCTAGCATCTAGTTGATAGATAGCCCGAATAGCCCTTTTTTGTGAGACAAATATTGTGTTTATATCTGCCGCTCTCCCCCAAAGCAGCATTCCGTAAGACATAATACTATGGAAATAACTAAAGTAAACCAATCTGGCAGTTCCTACATCTGTGATGTGTCTGATTTGCCTGACCGCATAAGCAGATGAGCTAAGTCTTCGTGAGAGACTAGTTACATGAGGACCAGTTACATAATAAAATATCTAGTCTTAGTTTTATAAGAATAACATGACTAACTTAGGTCACCAACCCACTACAATAAACAACAATCATAAACTCTGTATCACTATAGGAAAGTTTTACAAGCCATTTATATAATTTCCTTTTGACTTCGTTATTTGTGCACTCACTCATGTTACAGAAATGGTAAGCGTGGCTGTATAAATACGGGTGAATAAAATCTGGCAGCCGCTGCGCAAAAGATGTGTTGACAAGAGGTACTGCCCCCTAAACAAAGTGAAACGCTAACCGTTGCAAATAGAAACGATAACTTTTTATGTATGCGATTTGAAATTTGGCTTCGCTAAGGTGACGTCACGTAGCGATTCCAAATGTCAAATCGCATACCTACATAAAAAAATATCGTTTCGTTTAGCTATCCTTAGCGTTTATTTATTTATTAAGAAGTTACAAACAGGACAAGTTACATTACAAAAACAAACAGAAGACAAATACACATTCAATTAAAACCTAACTTCTCCCTTAGGGAATCCACTAATAGGACAAATGTTGGACAAAAATTAGCTCCGAATGAGCAACAACTAAAGTATACTTATGCGCTAAGAAGATAACTAACTTAAGATAGATAGTAACTTAAATTATAAAAACCAAATCACGAACTAAAAAGTTAAACCCACCAAAAGATGTGTGCATTGTAAACATTTATACATGTGCCTATATATTGCACAAACGTGCAGTTAAAGATTAAAAATTACCACAATCAATCAAAGGATCTTTGAGTTTAACATTGTCTACAGGCACAGGTACTTTAAATACTGGGTGCTTCCGAACGGGCGGTAGTATACAAAAATATTAATACTATATTGACGTTGACTAAGTAATCTGTATGATATTATGGTCGATAAAAAAAATATAACTTGAACTTGTCACATTTAGGATTAACTTGTTGATAGAAAGGCGAGTTAATAAGAGCTCTTTGCTCCATACTTAAGCCCACAACTTCCGAACGGGCGGTAGTATACAAAAAAATATATATATTGTCGTTGACTAAGTACTAATGTATGATTTTATGGTCAATAATTTTGAACTTGAACTTGCTATATGAAATCGCGGGCCGTTGTGTTTTATGCGGACGCTTGAGACGCCAAAATTAAAACCACACAGGAGTCACATACGAGTAAACAGATCTATAACCTATCAACTCATACAATATACATAGTTTCCAGGATCATCATCATAACATAACACAAACAACACCCAAAGAATCACAAATTAATTTAGTTGTTAATAATGATTTGCACTGCAGCGTCGACGGTTGAAATATGTTTCTGGCAATTTGTATACAAGGTGTAAACGAATTAACGCAAAATGAGAAAATGCTTTGTTAGGGACATCATTCTGAGCAACTTTCATTACGAAACCGATTTGATCAGAGCAACTTTATTTTTCACTTCTCCATACAAATCTGACACGACAACACAGTTTATTCTGTCAACGAGATGATTACATTCTAATGAACAGTATATCGATTCTGTATCCCTGCTGATCTATATCCCGATCACCTAAAATCTTATAAAAGGGTTCGCCAATTACAATTTTCCGTTTGAGTCTAATCATCCGTCCATGGTCGAACGGTTTGACCATGAGCGGAATGTCAAGATACAATAAAATCGAGATATAGGAGTGAGCCTCTTGTGAAAATTGTCTGTGGAAAAACTACTGTTTCAGCGATTGACGTCGTCATCGTCCGTCGCCCTCACCGCTTGTTTGCGGAGTAGCCTCCGAAGTTGAAGACCGCAAGCTGCACCGGGTAAGGGCTAACGAGCTAGCTCCTATAGTTGACAAACCTAACAACTAGATGAAATTATGACTTACGGCCGTTTTCAATAACCTATCTATCTTCGATCTGCAGACAGTGCTTCATATAACGTTATTATCGTCATAACGCTATGCATCAGAGCGTTATGGAAAGGCGTCTCTTAACGTTATGATTCCGTAGCGTTATACGGCTATATCGTTATTAACGCAGACTGCAGATAGATAGGATCTTTGACTTAAGTTCCGTAGCGCAAATGTCAAATCTAACTCTAGAATGTGATCACCACGGTTATTGCAAATGGACGTTAATTAACTGTTGATCTGTGCTTGGATTTGATACGGAAATATGAAATCAAATATGAAATCTTCACACATTTTGTTTTCAGAAAAAAAAACGGACTGTGGAATAGCTGGCTAAGGCTGCTTTTCCACCAGAGATGTGCTACGCTACGATGCTATGGATGCGTTTGATATCCACCAATCATATTCACTATATCCGTTTCCACCAGTGCTAAGCTATGTGCACCAAGCACATAGCTTAGCACTGGTGGAAACGGATTCAACTAAGATATGTTTTTTGTATGGAATGATGCGTGCTATGGATGTTTGCTATGGATGCGTGCTATGGATGCGTGCTATAGATGCCTGCTATATGGCTCCCCTCACCGCGCCTCCCCCGCCGTTTCCCTACTATCGATACATAGCATAGCTCGAGATGCGCATCTTTCTCGCACAGCTAGGTACTTTGCGGCGCATCTTCGTAGCGCATCTTCCTCGCGCAGCTACCTAGCGTAGTAT
This sequence comes from Argyresthia albistria, assembly GCA_963457715.1. NCBI lineage: Eukaryota > Metazoa > Arthropoda > Insecta > Lepidoptera > Argyresthiidae > Argyresthia > Argyresthia albistria. Next base: position 2,853,034 of record OY735260.1, on the reverse strand, counting down.
TGGTGGAAACGGTCACATATTTTCGTAGCGTAGATTTCACATCTTCGCAGCATAGCTGCATAGCACATCTCTGGTGGAAAAGCAGCCTAAAAGTGGGCAAATTGGTGTCACTGGTATGCAGAGAAATGCGTGACGTTTTTGTTTTGTTTAAATATAAAGCAGCAGTAAAGCTGGTACCTGGGTTGTATAGGTATAAAGTTTTACGTGCAATTTCGTGACCAAGTCAAGAAATTAGGCTTATCCTAAATTATACGACCCGTGTGATTGTACAACTATTTACTCTTATGTTTATAACCTTCTTTTTGCTCTGTAATTTCGGTGGGTTTATTTAGCATAGCTTTTATTTTATTCACTCTTTTACGAGGCTTATGTAATGGCCTCCAGTTTATCCTTAGGCTCCTTTTGGGTTGCTAATGGCCAATTCAGCGTTTTCCTCATTGCTTTTTGAGCCTAAGGAACAATTATGTTTGTTTGCTTACTTGCTTCACAACGTTTTTCGATATTAATTACTTTTGGTTTACCTGCTGATTTTAACCTAAGGTAATTTAAGCTAAATATTCACATGTCACCAAATAAAGGAAAGTACAAAGATAATTCAATGGATACCATAGCTAGTATCTTAGTTAGGTACTACAATAATACCCACAAATCTGCACAGTGTTTGGTAAACTTATATATTTATACTTATTATAGTTTTCAGCTATAACATAAAATTCATGTTTAGTTTTCACAAAAATGATTGAAATCTTATTTTTAACCGACTTCAATGGTTGTTCTTAATTCGGCTGAATATTTTTAATCGACTTTAAAAAAGGAGGCTGTCAATGCGGTTGTGTGTTGGTTTACTTTTTTATTTTTTAGGTGTGTTACCTCGAAATTGTGCTAAAAGCCCGAAACGAACGAAGATAACAAACCATTTCGGACTTTTACCACAGCTAGTTGGTAAATCTAAGGATTTACCGTTTTCGGGCTTTTACAGTAACTTAAATTCCACACAGAATCAGTGTGTAAATTCTACATTGCTTGCTTCACACAGTAAGGACAAACAACTTCAAAGACAAATTAAAACGTAGGTAGGTACAAATGATGCGTATGGGCAAAAAGCTGCCACTTTACTCGGTTGCTTGTACTGCCAATCTAAATCTCAATTGTTGACTACGGGAAATGTAAAAGACTGAGTAAAAGTGCTATAAAAGTCCAGTAGTGAAAAGGATGAACGAGCCGAATTGATTTATTATTCCGTCTACCGAATCCATCTGTTACCGGATCCGTTACACAGGTGAGTGCTGAAAAGCAGAAAAGAAAAGTTTTCAAATAACTCTTCACATCCACTTCATCAGATAAGAACACGCCGCCGCGGTTTTTTTATGAATACTCCTTTGGTTTGCAAAACTATTTGGATTCTTCTTACAATTGGCGTCAAAAAATCCACGACCGATCCGTAGTCACACCATTTTACCACACCAGTGTGACTACGGAGAATTTTAATCATCCGTAGTCACACCGCCAGCAAACCGACACACCCGTGACCATTAAAAACAAAAGACGGTTGATTTAGAGATGTACATAACACGCCTTTTCCCAGATGGGGTGGCAGAGGCTTTCCTTGTTTACTCTATATTATTTTCTTTATCACACCAACTTCAAAACGAGATCTCGTTTTGAAGTTGTACTTTGTATTTTCTGAGACGTTGAGTTTTCAATCTTTGTACTTAACTCTGAATTTGCATGTACTACAAAGAGGCTGAATTAATAATAACCGGCCAAGTGCGAGTCGGACTCGCGCATGAAGGGTTCCGTACCATTATCTATAAAAAACCGCAATAAAAATAATTACGGGAGCCCCCCATAAATATTAATTTTATTTTAATTTAATTATTTATTTTTTAAGTAAATAACATACTCAATATATTGTGAACATTATAAGCGTCTACCTGCTACCATTATCAATATCGAGCAAAAATTAGCAAAAAATCACGTTTGTTGTATGGGAGACCCACTTAATATTATTATTTTTTTGATTTTTAGTATTTGTTGTTACAGCGGCAACAGAAATACATCATCTGTGAAAATTTCAACTATCTAGCTACCACGGTTCATGAGATACAGCCTGGTGACAGACAGACGGACGGACGGACGGACAGACAGCGAAGTCTCAGTAATAGGGTCCCGTTTGGCACCCTTCGGGTACGGAACCCTAAAAAAGAGGATCTGTTTTATTTTAAAATAGATATTTCAAAGAGTCACCTTTGATGAAAAGTGACAAATAAAGTAGTAAAAGGAAATCGCGTTTGTTCGGATACATTTTTAGCAGTTACTACGCAAAAAAAGTGGCCAAGTGCGAGTCGGACTCGCCCATGAAGGGTTCCGTCCGTAGTAGTAAGTAATTATAAGACTGGATGTTTGTGTTGTAACTTTGTTTTTCATAGTGTGTGTATGAACGACAAGTTATCTTTGCAGTTTTTAATAAATGTTTTTTTTTTTAATCTTAAAAACTGCTTATTATATTTTGTTCAAACTAATTTTCATCGAAAGTTTATATTGAGATACACAGCATATATTTTTTATAGATTTATCACTCTCTTACTTTAAAAGTTAGAGGGGGGGACACAATTTTTTCCACTTTGCATGGGTCTGTCTCTTTAAAGATTGACTTTGAGAAAAAATGGTTTTAGGAACCTCCACTTCATTTTTGAAGACCTATCTTTAAACACCCCACACATGTAGGATTGATGAAAAAATATATTTTTGCCTCATACATGAAACTCCCCATACATAAATATATTTTTTTTCAGTTTTTGTATAAAAATCGTAAAGCGGTTCATAGAATACATCTACGTACCAAGTTTCAACTGTGTAGTCCTAATAGTTTTGGAATAAAGTTGCTGTGACATACGGACGGACGGACGGACAGACAGACTTAACGAAACTATAAGGGTTCCTTGTTTCTCTATGGAACCCTAAAAACAGACAGTAATAAATTTTATTGATCTATTCCAAAAACTTTCCTTTAATTTGTTTAAAACTCCGGTTCCCTTCAGTATTAAACAAACGTATTCGCGGCATTGTTTCTGGATCATTCATCAACGTCAGCCGTCACAGATAACTAACTGTGTGATGTATGGAGTTAGGTGAGACACAGAGGATTCTACTCATAGTTGAAAATATCTCATTTGTTTCCTCTATTGTTCATTAGATGATTCAACAAAGAGCTGTCTGACCCAGTTTTGAAATAGTTGCACTTTAAAAAGTGCCGTACCCAACGATTACCAACGTAACTCTATTACTAAGGATTCGCTGTCCATCTGAACAGGGCTAAGATTCGCGTAATATTTAGTTAATAATCACGATGGCACTATGACAACGATCGAACGTCATCGCGCCTTATCATTTGCATTCAGCTATTTGAACTACGCCGCCATTGTATACAATAATAATTGCATTTAGATGACAAAACTGCATGGTCTTTACCATCTCAGCGCACAGAAATCCAAAGAGGGGCGATGGACTGAGTCAGTACGTCTCTCCTCGGTTTATTTCCTTAGACTTAAGTAGAAATACATAACATTGTATTTTTAAGGCTCTGACATTTTAAAAGAGGTACGGGGGAGGTTTCTTGCCCTTCTTTGCTCCATCCCTAAGCCCACAACTTCCGAACGGGCGGTAGTATACAAAAATATTATATTATATTGACGTTGACTAAGTAATATGTATGATTTTATGGTCAATAAAAATTTTGAATTGAATTGAATTGCCTTCCTATTGCGGCTCGTGAACGGCCATTGTAACAAGCGAATGCCATTACCATCATTTTTTGGTTAGGTTCGTGTTAAGGTAAGAGCATCACAAGGGCATTGAATGAGAATTGTGTACAAGAATTGGGCCCCTGTTCACTTGGCTAATTATTACTACAGCCCCTATAATAAGAATAGGAGGTAGTCTTTGCCTAGGCCTAGGCATATTATATTTACCTAATGTAAATAATACGCCTTTTATTTCCTCGTCTGGATACGAAAAGTAATTTCAAGAAATATCTCACCCCAAGCGCCGAACTTATTACTATCTCCCATTCATTCGCTTATTAGCCAACGGTCAGCTATCGGTGATGCTGATGACTGATGTGATGACTCGCACAGAAAAGATGAGGTGGCATATCGTAGGCCATTTCTGATAGGGCCAGTAACAAATTAGATGTCAGATATCAACAATACGATGACAAATTGGAAAGAACTTACGGAAAGACATCATCTTTGTCCGAGATAATTCTGGCAAAGTACGTTTTCGATAACAATGGGCTTAGGCGGAAAAATAAAACAAATATTAGTTTTCTCCTGTCGAAATAAATACCTCTAAATGTAGGTCCATCTATGTAACTTCTGATATAGGTACATATAAATAAACGAGAATCGCAAAAAGTTTGTTTGCTTTAACTGGTTAATCACATTTTTTACATGTTGTCTCTTATAATATTCAATTAGAATGTGTATTTAGTTAGATATAATTAAAATACTTAGATACAACTTAACCTTACTTACGACTACAAAAAAATAAATAAAATGGAATATCCCAAAGGTCACCGCCGCCGTCGAGCGGCAGGGTGCCCAACGTGCTGGCACCATTACCTGGTAGGTGCCAGCTCTAGAATCACCGGAGACGCTTCGACGAGTCTCTTTGCATCTTGTCTTTGTTTATAAATCAATTTTCCAAAACTACATAGCATCATGTTTCTCCTATACAGGACGGTACAGCCACGTTGTGCCCTCTTTTAAAAATAATATTCCGGTCACGTTTTACGACCATCCTAGACCGGAGCAATAATTATGTCTCGATTGTTGAAAATTTAACATTGAAATTAAAACAACAAAAAAGCGTGTGTTTACATAACATGTCTGTCATTATTCTTTTTAACATTGTTTTTGTGTAAATTGTATATGCTACCGTAGAAACTTATTTTCAGTTAGAACACAATATCAATAAAAATACACAAAAATAGGTACATTTAAGTAAATCAATTTCCAACGTTCATTATGTTACAGTGACCGTTATTTAGAAGTTAGAATGCGTTTTCACAAGGTGAAATTTTGTTACTCCCTTAAATTTCCTATTTAAGATGATCTAAGTATCAACAAATTATGCAACTTGGCCGAACAAAGCAGAGGCGAACGAAACGCGCTGTATTATGGTTGGAACCTACAGTGTCACCGAATCAAGTTGGAGAACAAGGAGTCGAGGCAGAGAAACTAGACGTTTGATAGACATAATTCGATCTATATTCCTCATGTTGCCAATTTCAACAATGTAATTTGCTCACTATGCTGGGAAACCTGTAATCCAGGCCCCGATTCTAGCGCTATCGAGATCATCTCCCCAGTCGAGATATCGGTTTTAATACCGCCTAAATCCGTCGAAAACGATCTCGATTTATATTTATTTTGATCGAAAACGGGTCGAGATATCTCGGTTGGTCGAAAGGCTAGTCGTAAGAATAGCTTTTTCTTGTTTTTGACAGAGATTTCGGTATCTCAAAATCGATATTTCGACCATGGATATGATCTCGCTCGCGCCAGAATTGCCCGCCTGATAGAATCTACAGCTTTCCAACGATATTTTGGTGCGTAGTGCCATGGTGGAACTAACGCTTGATGAACAATGAGGAGTGAAAGGTCTATGTCGATGACAGCTTCATTGCATTGCACAGTCAAAAGATCGTTATTACACAGAAGTACATCTACGTCCACATCTTAAACGATAGTAAGTCTAGATTAACGGTGGTTTGGTTAGGTCAGGTTTTTTTAATGCAGCCATTTCAGTGACAAAGGCTTTCTTCTTTTTTTGTCTACAACCACCTTAAAAAGCATTATTTAAAATATGTAAAAAAAACTGCTACAGTCTGTTCGTGATAAGAATGCAGTGAAATTTAAATTTATATCTGTTAACTCACACTCACAGGACAGGACATATAGATATTTTTGAAAAATATTTGAAAAGGTCATTTACAAAAATATCTATACATACTTTGAGAAGCAAAACCTATTTGCGCCAGAACAAAAGGGGTTTCGACAAAATAAGACTATAAATATGGCCATCTACAACTTTCTTGGTAAAGTTATATCAAACGTAGACAGCAGAAATCCAGTAATCAGTATATTTATGGACATGAGTAAGGCCTTCGATTTTGTGAACCACGAAATACTTATTAGTAAACTATCAAAATATGGTATTAGAGGTAATGCGATAGAACTAATTAAATCATACCTGTACAAAAGGCAACAAATGACACAAATAAACAGGATATGTACTCGAACAAAAACAGAAAAGACATACACATCAAAACCCAGAGATATAGAGCGTGGTGTACCACAAGGTAGTGTGATGGGTCCATTGCTGTTCTTAGCTTACATTAATGATTTGCCGAATGTTGTTAAGTATCCTATGGTATTATTCGCCGATGACAGCACAGTAATTATACCCTGCGACGATACAAATGAATTTGAGAATGAAATTAATACCACACTAAATAACATAATTAATTGGCTTAATAATAATAATTTAGTTGTAAACGTTGACAAAACTAAAATAATCAGTTTTAAAAATAATTCTAGTAATGATAATACGAAATTGGACATACGATATTCAGGTGAAAGCATCGAACAAACTAATCATACAAAGTTTCTAGGGATTTATATTGACAGTAATTTAAAGTGGAAAACACAGATTGACAAAATATGTGATAAATTGAATTCATTTGCTTATGCTCTGTACAAACTATCAAAAACCGTATCTAAGGAAGCAGTATTGACGGCATATAATGGTTACGTAGACTCGACTCTGAGATTCGGTATCATATTCTGGGGCAATGGAGTTAACAAAGGATCCGCTCTAATTGCTCAAAAAAAGTGTGTAAGGGCTATTTGTGGTCTCTCTCGGAGGGACAGCGCCAAACCACACTTTAAAAGGCTTAATAGACTGACTGTGCCTTCTTTATATATATTTGAGGTAGTTATATTTATTAAGTCTAACATGCACCTATTTACAACTTATGCAAAAAACGTATGCCCCAACACCAAACGGCACTATTCAAGAACAATATTTTTGGCATGGGACCTATAATTTGGAACCACCTACCTGACAGAATTCGTAACATAGTTAACATACTGCAATTTAAAAAAGAACTACGAAAGGTCTTAATGAATAAAACTTACTATTCCGTTGCTGAATATCTAGACGATAAGAAAATGTGAGTTTCAACTGAATCTGGTCTGAATTTATGATTTGATTTTTCTTGTGCCGTAAGATTCTAGCTATTGTATAACTATATTGTATTGCACTACCTTAGTGCTATTTTGCATGTCACTACGTGACTAGATGTGCAGTACCGATACATGTTATGTTACCTTCCACCTTCTATGTAACCATATCTGCGCAAAATAAACACATTTGTATTTGTATTTGACACAAACTTCGCGTTCGAAAGTTTGCCTTCAACTGGTCACTGTGAACTTGACTTGATAATTGGAATCGATTTGATTGATTACGGGGCGTGGCTAGGCCGCCGGACAGTGATGACTTTACTGCATTCTTATCACGAATAGACTATAGTGATTATGTAAGGTATACATTTACGGTTCTGTTGAAGTGTATCTACTGTTCTGTTTTCCTGTGACTGTCGTGGACAATTGAACATAGTAGTGGATTGGTTTGTTGAACAGACTGAAACTCAATTATCTGGGCCTGGCTTTGTTTATTTATAGGAACGTCACGACCATTCCTGTTGTGTTATTTTTGATGGTGATGAAAAAACGGTATTTGCAAGACTATCTGGATAGTATTTTTAAGTGTTTCTTGCTCTTTTCCTACAAACAAAAATTACATACATACATACACTGTAACATTTTACTGCGGTGCGGTCGAGAGAATGACTAAAAGCCACAACGATTAAAGACCCCGCGTTAATTCAGTAGATCCTTTGGGAAATCATAAAACTGTTTTGTAGGAGAATAATTCTTGACAGAGGCCACAAAATGTATGACGTCAAAATAAGAAACTGAAAAATTGTTCGAACAAAAAACTAATATTGTAGGTTCAGAATAATATTTTTTTAATCACCTAACAAACAAATTAGACTGATTGGGGGCCAACATATGTTAGGTAACACTCTAGAGAATCATCCAACCACAAAAAAATACCGTATAGAGCTCTCGGTGTATTATCTTGAATAAAAACTAACCGCTGCTATGTTAATAGCGAACCAAGCTGCAAAATGAGCCCATATTTCATATTAAAGTATACATTTAACTTAAAAAAAAAAACAAGAACATGCAGATCCTTTGCTATTACTGTTGCTCAATTTCCTCAAACATCTATATTTGGATTATGGTCGTTAACTTGTCAAACAAGAAAACCTAATTTTGGTAATTTAGCAAAATTAATCTCGATGTGTGTTGGTAATAACGATACATTTTGTTTTATTCCGCTTCTAAGAATAGTGAAAAATTGCTCTTCGTTGCTAGTATTGTTTTGAAAGTTTCAAAATCGCGAGTTTTATTTTTATTTACACTTACGTGTAGCAATTGGTCAGAAGAACATTTAGTGTAATTATTTGACCTGTAAAGCCAGCTTGCACAATATTCTAATTTACATTTGACTACTTTTATATATTGATGTTTCTGAAATGGGGAAACTTGCTTTTGCCATCCATCATTTAAACTACCTATTACATGATAGAAAGCTTCCAGGTTGCTGTTGTGTAAGCGATCTTCACTTCAAGGAATGGATAAATCCAATATCAGTTTTCAGATGAACCTGCGATCAAAGGTGCACAGTATCAAACGGATATGCTTCCAGGAAACTAAATATCGTCAGTTCAAAATCACTTTGATTTCAGCGCACAAAGATCATGTTATTATTCTATCATATGCACGTAGTACGGTCGCTTGACTGGTTTTGAAAGCTGGTTTGTTTTCATTTAAAGTTTTGTTAGTTAATACAAGTACCTACAATATTTTATTACCAGTAAACGAGTCTCATTCCAGAGAAAAAGAGATCTAAGAAGAGAGAGTGAGAGTGCGAGAGACGCGTGAACGTGAAAGATTGTAAGCGGTATACATTGCAGAATGTGTGTGTTGAAACGTAATTTATCACTGATAAATAGGTTTGGTATCAATGAAAATTATGTGTAAATATGATATATGTATATTTTATGTATGTTTCATGTGTTTGTAAGTTTATAGATTAACATAAACATAAAATATCGTGTCTCATTAAGGGTTAATGGAAAAAGGGTCGGTCTCTGGGATCATTGAAGTTTTATAGTTATCTTTCAATCAAATAATTACTAACTAGCTAAGCCGATTTTATACGCCAACGCAGTAATTTCTATCCACTTGATCGCTTATTCAGCACGCCCTACATTGCCTATTCGCAGTATATCATAAGAACTGCCCTAAAAGGAATTATTCTGGTGTAACTAAGTAATGGGCTTGGATTAGATAGCAAAGAGCTGCGGGCATCCTCGTTTCTTCGTTAATAAAGATTACAAATTAATGTCTGGACGGACGGATATCTAGCCAAATAAGAGTTTAAGCACGGGTCTCTAAAGAGACGGATAAACAGTCAGATTACTATTTTTGGCACTTTTTGTACGTGTGAAATGTCAAAAGCCCCAGATAAACAGACAGATAAACGCTATCTGAGGAATGAGAGAACGGCACTTAGTATTCTGTAATTGAAATTGGAAGCATTAATGTACCATTTGACACATTGGTACCGCACTAAGGGCGGCTTGCAGAACATGTCTAATCTAGTTGGTCAAAATACCACGTGTAGGTAAATGAATGAAGGCAAAATGGGAAACGACTTCTGGCCTACGCACACTGGGACGGCATGTCAAGGGATTTTAAGTTTTTACCAATGGACATTCAAACGTATCCCTATAGAAATAAGACATAAATTGATATTCTTCCCCTTACCTATCATCTCCGTCTCTTACCCAACATGGTTTGCTGGAAGAAATCTCTTATTAGAGATAAGCTCGCCTTTGTACATTTTTTTTTCTATGTTAAGCTATTTTTACTGTCATGTGAGTACAATAAAGAAATTACGAAATATGCTTTTAAATAATGCCGAAGCATCCTGCGGGAATAAATGAAATGAAATGAAATTAAACTTTTTTTTTCCCAAAAAGACAAAACTTAATGTAGGTACTAGGTATAGTAGGTAGGTCAAACTAGTAATTAATCATGCTATCTATGAAGCAGTGGAGACAGAAGTCCAAAATAGGTTAACCCCGTGCCATGGAACTCCTGGCCTCCCCTCTCGAGGTACAGAGATGCTTATAGGGTTCCGTACCCGAAGGGTGCCAAACGGGACCCTATTACTGAGACTTCGCTGTCCGTCTGTCTGTCTGTCTATCTGTCTGTCTGTCTGTCATCAGGGCTGTATCTCATGAACCGTGGTAGCTAGACAGTTGGAATTTTTACAGATGATGTATTTCTGTTGCCGCTATAACAACAAATACAAAAAAACTAAATAAATTTAATATTAAGGTGGCTTCCATACAACTAACGTGTTTTTTTTTTTGCGGTTTTTTATAGACAATGGTGTTTACGCCAGTCTATGATTCGTTTTTATTCAATAGAATGTAATACTCCATGCTCGCTGGAAATCGTGTGCCAGCCTCATCTCACACAGATTTAAAAGAAAAAACAAGAAACAAAAAAACAATTGAACTTTCGCCTCCAAAAATGTCGGTCGACCGCGGAAAATAAAATATGATGCAAACAGAATATAAATAATTGTGCCTACTAAAAGCCAATAAAATGCGGAATTACGGAAGTGCAGAAGGTTAAAATACAGGTGAGCAAGTTTTTTTATTATATTCTAAGGTTTGGAGACGAAACATATTCTGGGTTCATTCAACCATCCCTCAGTCTGTTCTTCAAATACTAAATTTTATTTCCTAGCGCCTTTGGCGCGAACATTTGGTCCTGACGTACCGGATTTTGAACCGAACATCCTATTATTACTAATTAAATACAGTCCACATATAAAATAAACTTAATATCCGTAATCCGTAATACCTACTTACTTAGCTAATGGTAACAAAATGTTGCTAGGACATTGCAAACAAAATGCTGTTTAGTGAGGTTTCATTTCATTATAAATCTTCTATATAATAAACATACTAGTTAGGTTCGATGTTGATGTTGTGTGTTTTCATAGTACATGTAGGTAGGTAAATCATCTATTCCCATAGTATTTGCTTTACTTAGCGGATCTTATCTGTACTAAATGTAACATAAATTTTACATTATTTCATGTAAATTACATCAAAACTCTATAGGATTGTGTAATTTGCTGATTTATTTGTACATTCTCACATATAGCATACTTTTAGCTGTGAGAAATCAACCGTAATAGCATTCAAATAAGAATCTATTTTATCCGCATACATTACAATTATTTACATACCTACTTGATATTACGTTCCGATTTACCCAGCCAAGTACATCTAGAATCTTGCGAGGTTATTTACGTGTTCTGGAACGCAACTTATCCTGTCGTTTCGTTCCTACATGTAGATATAATTTGGCGTCATTTATAACTGTTGTGCGTTATTTATTGGTCTGTGGCTCAATATTTTGACGTTCGCGTGTTTGACATTTGTGCATATTTGTGTAATAAAATAAGTGTAAACAAAATAACTTCGACATGGCTCAAAGCAAAGAAAAAGATGTTAAATTCGAAAATGCGTTGATGAAACAGGTTTCTCCCAAGACTAAAATACTAGAAGCATACCAGCAATCGTATTTCGCACGCATACAAAAGATCTACGACACTTCTTTGAAGGTAAGATCGCCATCTGATATATCCGAGTTATTAGCTTTGACTAACAACCTGGCTACACAAAGAACCGAGTTCAGAAAAATCGCAGAAGATCTTAATTTGTCTAAAATAGAGGATGACCTAGCATTCTTGCCAAACTTCTCTGCTTTAGAAGCATTTGAGGATCTGTATGGTGTCATTATGAGCAAGGTAGAATCTTTTCGAAGTGACACCGCTAAATCTCCCGAACCACTGCGTCCACAACGCGTGAAGCTTCCACCTATTGAGCTACCCAAGTTTGATGGTACTGCTAAGTCATGGCCTCTCTTCTTTGAATGTTACAACAATACAATTCACAATAATAGATACTTGACTGATTCTGAAAGGGTGTATTACTTGTGTGGCCAGCTGTCTGGCAAAGCTCTGACTACCATTGCTGGTTTGTCTCCAACTGGTGACAACTATCAGTCGATATATGCAACATTAGTTGATAAATATGAAGATGTGCGTACATTGGGCACTGCTCATTTAGATGAGATATTCAATCTAAAACGAGTAACTCCAACAGTAGAAGGATTGAACACCTTTATTGACAAGTTCTCCATATCGGTGGCAGCCTATAAGAAACTAAATATTGGTGACAAATTAGACTTCATGTTTCTTTATACTGCTCTAAAGAAACTGGATACAGAAACTGCACGTTTGTTTGAGAATACTGTGAGACATGAGCCTATACCTAGTTACGAAGGCCTGGTAAAGTTTGTCAAAGAACAAGCCAAAATTCTTGAAAGAATTGCTCCATTGTCAAATGTGACACGAGCATTACCTGCACAACCAAAATTATCAATACCAGTACCAAAAGGTTACTCTGGTAAACCTCATGCTCTGGTTACATCCACTGAAAAATGTCAAATGTGTTTCAGCACCAATCATAACATGTTGCAGCGCTGTACCCAGTTTCAGAACCTGTCCGCTAAAGATAGATATAATTTCATAAAAGAAAAGACAGGTTGCTTATCATGCCTTAGTTTACGCCACAAAACTTCTGCATGTAACACGAAAAAACCATGCAGCATATGCCAGTCAAAAACTCATAATGAATTGTTGCATTTCAATGACAATACCCGCTTGCAAAGTACATCTTTACCGGTTGCAATGGCAACTTCTAATTCATTAGACGAATTAGATAATGATTATGAATTAAAACTTGAAAGGTCAATGCCTCTCATGTCTAACTCTGAGGATGGACAATCAAATGATGCACCTGACATGTCTGTATCTTTATTGTCCTCACAGTCCGTACAGGCATCCATACCAACCCAACCATTGACTGTGCTACTAGGTACTGCACTTGTCAATGTATTAGATAGGCATAATGTACCACAGATGGTACGCTGTCTGATTGATAGTGGCTCTCAGAATCACTTCATAACTGAATCCTGCTGCAAAAGGCTCTCTCTAAATGTAGAATCTCTTCCGTTACCAATATCAGTACATGGATTTGGAGGAAAATCTAATCCAATAATAGGGTCTGCTAAGATGGAAATTAGTTCTCGCTTTGATGATAATATAAACTATAAACTGAGTCCTCTAATAGTTGACCGTATCACCGACATGCTTCCAACTGCTCCAGTTGATGTCACGGTGCTACATTATCTGACTGGAGTGCCACTAGCCGATGATTCTTTCTACACTCCTGGAAACATTGATATGTTGATAGGTGCAGAACTGTTTCCTCATCTGTTGTTACAAGGGAGATTAAATGGTCCTCCAGATGCCCCTATCGCTATTCAAACTACACTAGGTTTCATTCTAATGGGTAAAGCACCTATTAGTATGGCTTCTCAAGTGAAACCAACTAAATCTGTTGCTCTATGTGCTTTTACGAGCCAACCACTAGACAAAGTTCTTAAAAACTTTTGGGAGCTTGAGGAAATACCTAAGTCCTCTGACTTAATACTGAGTCCAGACGAACAAGAATGTGAAAAGATTTATAAAGATACCACTACACGTGATGCTGAAGGTAGATATTCTGTAGCACTACCTTTCAAACAAGACCCCACAGATATAGGAAATTCCTTAAAATCGGCGTCTAAGCGATTCAATGCATTGGAGCGTAAATTAAAGGCTTCACCAACTATGCAAGAGTCATATAATAAGATTATTGAGGAATATGTCGAGAAAGATTTCCTTTCACCTGTTGGAACAGTTGGTAAAGAGGATTTACATTCTACTGAAGGCTATGTAATTCCTCATCATGCTGTATTAAGAACTGACAGTGTTTCTACACCAATACGAATGGTTTTAGATGCCAGCTCACCCACTGATCGAAACATATCACTGAATTCAATCTTACATACAGGAGCCAGTCTACAGACAAATATTTTCCTAGTTCTGCTTAACTTCAGACTTTTCCCTGTAGCCTTTTGCGCAGATGTAAAACAAATGTACTTACAAATTAAAGTCCATAAAGATTATCATAAATACATGCGCATCCTATATCGGATGAATCCAAATAAATCTCTCCAACTATATGAATTTACTCGAGTCTGTTTTGGAATGTCGGCAAGTCCCTTTCTAGCATTGCGTACTATGAAACAGCTTGGAGAAGATAAGGCACATCAATATCCACATGCCGCTGCTGTAATAAAACGGGACCTTAATATGGATGATGTCGTATCCAGTGTTCCAAACTTGCCTAAAGCTGTCATACTTTCTAGTGAGTTGATAAATATGTTTAAAGCCGGTGGTTTTGATCTCATGAAATGGTCTAGTAATTCTCAAGAATTACTAGAAATTCTTCCAGAGTCTCATATACACCCAAAGGCGGTAAACTTTGATTATGAAAACTGCCATAAAATACTTGGCGTTACATGGGAACCAGGCTCAGACGTGTTTGTATTCGGGATTACATCAATTAATGAATCCTGTACTAAAAGAAACATTCTATCTATGGTTGCTAGATTATGGGATATACTAGGCTTTGCCGCGCCGGTGATATTATATGCTAAACTTCTAATAAAGGAGCTATGGTTATTACATATAGATTGGGATGAACTTCCACCCCAAACAATTATTGATAAATGGATGAACATGCAAAAGGAAATGCACCTTTTAAGAAAAATAAATATACCGAGACATATAGGAGTCTTCGAAACATGTGAAATAACTTTGTTAGCATTTGCAGATGCTAGTGAGAAAGCCTATGGAGCAGTTTTATACATACATGTTCAAACTTCCAAGGGTTGCACTGTTAGATTTCTGTGTGCTAAGTCGAAGGTAGCTCCAGTTAAAACTGTATCTTTGGCAAGGTTGGAACTATGCGCCGCATTAATGGCATCAGAATTAGTTCGCACAGTGATAGATAATTATTCTGACCGATGTAAAATAAAACAATTGTTCATATTTTCTGACTCCACTGTTACCTTGCACTGGATCCATTCTAGACCACATAAATGGCAAACATTTGTCGCCAATAGAGTGACTAAAATACAAGAGAATGTCCCTAAAAGCAGGTTCTTTCATATATCCGGTAAGGAAAACCCTAGTGACTGTCTTTCGAGAGGCTTGTTACCTTCTCAGTTAGTCAACCATTCACTGTGGCTTTACGGCCCAGCCTGGGCACTTCAGAACCGTAACCAATGGCCCATTAAACCGTTTGTGGTAGATCAAAAATCTGAATGTCCAGAAAGTAAAGTAATAGCTTTACCCACCATACAAGTCGAAGAACCTATTTTGTATGCACTTGCAAATAGAGTTTCTTCTTGGTCTAAATTGTTACGCATTACTGTGTATATCTTACGGTTTATAAAGAAATTAAAAACTCGTGGCCATATATATACTGAAGACGTTAAACAAGCGGAAACCATGGTTTTGAAAGATATACAAACAGTACATTTTCAGGATTCCATAGAGGCTCTTCAAAATGGTAAAACCTGTGTTCCATCAATACAAAAATTGAATCCTATATTAGTAGACGGTCTTTTAAGAGTTGGAGGAAGACTTCACAACAGTGACCTTACCTTTGACTACAAACACCCAGTCTTATTACCAAGAAAGGGTCACTTAATAGATATGATTATTGACCATTTTCATATTAATAATTGTCATACTGGACCTCAACTGCTACTATCCTTAATTAGGCAAAAATTTTGGATATTATCCGGACGTAGGATAATACGGTCCAGGGTACATGCATGTAACTTTTGTTTTAAAGCTCGGCCTAAACCGATAGGACCACCAATCATGGCTAACGTTCCGGAATGCAGGTTAAAAATTTCTAAAGCATTTGCACATACCGGTCTTGACTATTGCGGTCCGCTTAACATAACTTTGACCCGTAGACGTGGACATAAATCACAAAAGGCATACATATGCGTCTTTATTTGTATGTCGACTAGAGCAGTTCACATAGAAATTGCCCCAGACCTTACAACCGACTCATTTCTTAACGCACTGAAGCGTTTTTTGGCTAGACGAGGTCCCGTGGAACAATTATATTCAGATAACGGCTCAAATTTTATAGGTGCTAGATCTTATTTAAATGAACTTTATACATTTCTGGCAACGCAATCATTCCAAGCAGAATTTCAACATCAGTTAACCGAAAACAAGATTGGTTGGCAAATGATTCCCCCAAATGCTCCTCATTTTGGTGGAAGTTGGGAATCGACTGTAAAGTCATTTAAAACTCATCTAATAAGAGTAATTGGAGGCCAAATATTAACATATGAAGAACTACTGACAGTTCTTTGTCAAATAGAAGCAGTACTAAACTCCAGGCCACTTTCTTTGGGTCTTAGTCCAGATCCATCTGAGCCAATGTCACTAACACCTGCTCATTTTTTAACAACTGTCCCATTGAGATCCTTACCTGCGGCTGAAGTAAATGAAACCCGTGACCATTTACTTTCTAGATATACTTTGCTGGATAAATTAGTTCAATCATACTGGCGTCGTTGGAGTCTAGAATATTTACATACTCTTCAGGTTCGTGAGAAATGGAACACTCCTCAGAAACCCATTGTGTTAGGAACCGTAGTACTAATCATGAGTGATAACACTCCACCCCTGCATTGGCATTTAGGTGTAATTATAGAATTATACGCAGGCTTAGACGGTGTCACACGAGTGGCACTCGTTAAAACCAAAACAGGTATTCTAAAAAGACCAGTCATTCGTTTATGTCCGTTACCCACACAATGAAAGTACATGTATATAATGTGTATATAGATATTACATCTTTCTAGGTATAGTTATAATTAGTTTAATGGCAGAGAAGGATTATTTATTTCTGAGAAGTAGAATTTATTTTAGTTTTTAATTGAACAGCTTAGATAAAGCCCTTTAAGTTATTTAATCTTTTGAAAGAAATGAATTTTAAGTTAGGTATGTTTCGTTCAGAAGTTACAATAAGCATATGATTGTTAAAGTTGGTATTACGGATAAACAAGTAAAACAAGTATTACAATTTGAAAGACAAGTACCTTTCAACCCGGGGGCTGTGTTTACGCCAGTCTATGATTCGTTTTTATTCAATAGAATGTAATACTCCATGCTCGCTGGAAATCGTGTGCCAGCCTCATCTCACACAGATTTAAAAGAAAAAACAAGAAACAAAAAAACAATTGAACTTTCGCCTCCAAAAATGTCGGTCGACCGCGGAAAATAAAATATGATGCAAACAGAATATAAATAATTGTGCCTACTAAAAGCCAATAAAATGCGGAATTACGGAAGTGCAGAAGGTTAAAATACAGGTGAGCAAGTTTTTTTATTATATTCTAAGGTTTGGAGACGAAACATATTCTGGGTTCATTCAACCATCCCTCAGTCTGTTCTTCAAATACTAAATTTTATTTCCTAGCGCCTTTGGCGCGAACAAATGGTACGGAACCCTTCGTGCGCGAGTCCGACTCGCACTTGGCCAGTTTTTATTTAAAACAATGGGCACACATTTGCTACTACGTTTTAGTGAACATGAATATAAAAGAGTGGGTTAGGCACACAATTTAGAAAATATGAAATATACATTTTTATATGAAAGCATTTGCGGATAGAGTGTGCGACGTGCGTGCGTGAGTTTGTGCGTGTAGTAAGAGCAATAAAGTTATGTATAGTATAACCATGATATATTAGGAAGAGAACAAAAATATGAGTTATTTACAATAAGTATTGTAGAAGATATTCAGGATTGCTTGATCATCTCAGAGCTCACAACTTAAAAGTCACCCTGTATAAAGCTGATTACCCTCTCTTCGCAGTACAAGAGCTTATTAAAGTCATTATTTTCAATGATTCACGGTTCACAACTTTTGGCCTCAATTTTAGGGTTTCGCCAAAATCCATAAGTTTTTTTTTGTTTAAAACACTACAATGCATCTGTTTTATTACTTTGCCCAAGATAGAGTAGTCATTATTCATAATGACCGGGCAAAGTGTTAATAATGCAGTTTTAAATAATGTGCTCTGCTTAGTATATCAAATCAAATCAAATAAGTTTATTTGCATGTTTTTTGGTAACAATATTGTTTGTGACATATGTATGTAATTAAATAAAGCGGATTTCGCAAACTAGTAAATCTGATCTAGTTTAATTCAGCTGACTTATTTACAAGCTTATTTACAGTTTAGTTTGAAACTCAATTAGTTCTCCGTTAAAAACGTATGCCATTATGTATTTTTAAGTCCCAAAAAGATACGTAGCACGGTGGGCTCTCCAAGTCATTTTGGTTACAAGTGTCTATCTATCTATTCAAATATAAGCAAACATTTACATACAGGCACTACTTCTGGCCCCACACTAGAAAACCTTATTGTGTCGTGGGAACCAGAAACAGCAACAGCAACATGTAAACATCCAAAACCTGTTTTTTTCCTTATACCCAGCCGGGAATCAAACCGAGGACTCTCTCATGGTAGGCAGAGCTACTGTTTTTTTATGATATTTGTTAACCCACTGCGAAAAAGTCTGTGTGTCTGGTGGTCTGTCCACATCTCTTTTGTTATTTCTTATAACGAAGTTTTGAGAAAAATATAAACAGTCGCTATTATTTTACTTTGTATTTTGATGATTTCACTTCAAATACAAACTGGTTGAGTAAGCCGAAATGCCGCCCCCACTGTGTGTTGTTATGTTACCCAAAACTTGACGTAACTTGACTTTAGAAATTCTATATTTACTCGCTATCACAACATCTCCTGAAAAGTTTTATTTTCTATAACAATAAAAACAGAACTTATCTATTCAATTTTGAAATAACAATTCAGACTGAGCAAAGATTCACGGAACCATCAGGTAATATACTATGCACGCTTGACATTCTTTTTTGCAAAGAAAAAAACGAAGTCTCATTAGAACGCCGGATGCCAAACTCGTCAAGCCAATGTAATAAAAGTGATGGTCTATTCAAGAAATGGTCACAAAATTGTGTGGCAATGTCCTCATCTCGCCTTTCATACCAAACAATATTTTGGAGACTCTCCAAACACAATGTCGTCCCACATAATGGCAGCTCATTTGTTGTATTTTTATAGATATCCAGTAATAATATTGTCATTCAAAATATAACTAAAGGCTTTATGACTACCGAGAATTGGGGATTAATGGAAAGAATTCGCATTGATTAATTGCTATAACTACGTTCTTTTCTTCTTTCAGTAAACCATTTATTGCTAAGATTCTTTGGAGAAATTGGTATAACTTGGGTTGGTATAACATTTTCTTTGATATGCAGTATTAGCAACATGATGAAAAAGACAAATGAAATAATCCAAGAAAACTAGATAATAAATAAGAATAGTGTTTCAAAGTTGGCCTAATTAGCCGGTCAGGATGTTTCTACCAAACCTTTTTTGTTGCGAAGTTTGCTACCAAAATTGTTCCTTTGATGAAAGTTAAGGTTTAATATATTTACAACATGATAGGTTAGAATGGTATTTTAAAGGAAAAAATCTATAGAAGGTAGGTAACTTAAATATAGCTACTTTCTCGTATATTGTATCACAACTAAAGGCGTATGATACTGGCGGTGGTGACTTTTAGCGGTTGAATGGATATCGAGATTCAAACCAAGTATGTAACCAGTTTAGCCATGCGGTCTAAATGAAATAGAGCTCTATATCTACACCAATATATTAATACTAAAGGGTCATTGATGTTCTAAGTTCTGACAGAAGTTTACAAATCCCAATACCGTTATCTTGAAAGCAGTTTTCAAACAGCACTCAGTTTTAAGCGCAAGGGAATTTCTCGCATTGTCTTAGTCCTTCTAAGCACCACTGCACTACACAGACGGGCTAAGGCATTTTTTTTAAAAGAGAGCACGTTTAGAATACACGGAACTGTCGACGTCGGAAGTCAATGTTCGTAAGTGGAGGTCATAAAATCTTCACCAAGAGGCCATAAAGAGGGCAATTTCTTGTCTACGAGAAAGCGTTGACGGTACGTACGGCTCTATAGGAGAACGTGTGCTGAATGGCAAAGAACCCAGATGTGTTTCAGATATTGTGAAAGTCTTCACATATTGAAGAAAGAAATTGTTATGTTCCACGCTTGTGACGTGACGACAATAGAGCGAGGTCAATTGCAAAAGCAATATGGTAATCATATAAATTCAGCCGACCATTGAGCTACAAATCCATTTACGGAGTTTTGTTCCATGCAAATGGCGATTTGGTTAGCCTGGCATTTGGTTGCATTGGCAAAATGAAAAGCCCATATAATGCGTGAAGGTCGTTTATAAGTATTGTACTGGTATGATAGGAATTAACATTCTGAACTGGATTCTCGTTTAGAATAATATGATAGAACATGAAAAGTAAAGTTAAATTATAACTAACATTACCAAATCATACATTATTTTGTGTTTCGATATATTTTTGGCCATCACAAACTTTGATCGAAGATCACAAACCTAAAATCAACCTTTTCAAAATGCTTTCTCAAAATACATTTGAAATAAAAACGTTTTTTTGGGTTTTGATACATAAAAGGAAAGAAGATCACAAACTTAAAATCAACCTTTTCAAAATGCTTTCTCAAAATACATTTGAAATAAAAATGTTTTTTAGAGTTTTGATCCATAAAAGGAATAAAAATAACCCTTACTTATAGGATCACTTCGATGTCTATCTGTCCGTCTGCCCGTCTGTCCATCTGTCCGTCTGCCCGTCTGTCCATCTGTCCGTCTGTCCATCTGTCCGTCTGTCCGTCTGTCCGTCTGTCCGTCTGTCCGTCTGTCCGTCTGTCCGTCTGTCCGTCTGTCCGTCTGTCCGTCTGTCCGTCTGTCCGTCTGTCCGTCTGTCCGTCTGTCCGTCTGTCCGTCAGTCCGTCTGTCCGTCTGTCCGTCTGTCCGTCCGTTTTTTGAATTTTCAGCTGTTTCGATTCAGGGGGGGAAACAAGCAATTTTCAGAAGATCCTACTGGAATAAAGAATTATGTTTTTTTTATAAATGTATGTTTCCTTCAAGGAAAATTAGCTATCATAAGGATTTAATGTAGTTTCCCTCCAGGGCCCATAGATGTTTTTCGCCTCGTCTAGCTCCGTCCAAAATATAAGATAGATTTGACAAAAAAAAAGTTTCTAATGCGTTTTACTGGTTTTACTATCGATTGACACATAGTTTCATGAGTGGCGGCGAATTTTTTAAGGTGGCGGACGCTAAGTATGCCAGTAGCGTTACAAACCTCTTGAGACATTCACGCATTCTTGATGTAGAAGACCTTGATATACAGACGGACGGACGAACGGACGGCCGGACGGACAACAAAGTGATCCTATATGGGTTCCTATTTTTTATTTTAAGGATCGGAACCCTAAAAAAAGTACAAAAAAATAGCTTTCTTGTATGGGGGCACCGGACACCCTTATTTTTGTAATATTTCGTGTAGTTTATTATATTGCTTATGCGGCAACAGATACACACATTCTTTAAACATTTCAACTCTCTATATAGGTACCTATTACGATTCGTGAGATGGAGCCCGCTGACGGACAGACGGACGGACAGCGGAGGCTTTTAGTAATAGTCCCATTCGAAACCTAACGACCAGTGAGCACTTATCCAGTGGAGAGCGCATAGATACATTTTCCTTTGAAACACAACTTACCAATTTACGGGCGGCGGGGGACGACGTAAGAGAGCTGTGATTGGTCAGCCGCTGCGAAACTGTCTGGCGGCCCGTCATCGCACATAGATTGCGTTTATGAACGTTTGTTGAATACAACAAACGTTTGGCGAGCCGCATTCCCCCGCAGGCGTAGTCAATTGGATATAAAGTGTCTGCTAACGACAAATATTACTCTCAGGTTGAGACTGTACCCCCATTACATCCCAGTCCGGGGCAGGAAAGGATTGGTAAAATGCGCCAATACTCTGTACGTGTTGGTTACACCGTCACGTGCCAGCCATTACAGCCCGAATGACTCTAGAGTTACGAGTCTATTCAGCTGAAGCTAAAACGTTGGCCACGCGGCTATCCTGTGCCATTATTCACAGGACGCAATCCGTTGAGTGCTTAGCGGGATTAATGTCTTCGCACATTTGAGATTTCCACCTCCTTTGGTCTACATGGGTATTTTAATGGGCTCTGATGTCTTAAAATCTTTGCAAAGCGGATAATTTTATCGGCACTGATTTGCGATGTTTATTTATTAACGCCTGACGACGAAAAATATCGGTTTTACTATACTTTGAACTTTTGAAGCGTGCGTGTACTAGCCGGTCAGAATATCTGTGCACCTCGCTGGAATGCGGCGCCTCTCCCGCTTCCCCTGTCACCTCTCCGCGCACTCCCCGGTGCGACAGTACGGTTAGCATCTTCGTTGCCGGTACACGTCCCGATAATTTTGATATTTTCGCTTTGTTGGTGTTTTGTTTTTTATTTATTATTTATTGTTAAGTTTAGACTGTTTACTGTTATGTTTGGACTGGTTCGGTTGTTATTAAAATTGTTGTGGCTGTGGAAAAAAGAAGTGAATCACGTGGAGAGACTACAGCGAGAATACTGGGAAAAGGATCATCTAGCAGACGACAACATCACACATTTTTTAATATCACTAGGGGAAGACAGTTCGGAGAGTTCAGAAAGTGAGAGTGAGGAAGATACAATGTCAGGCATTGAGTCAATAATTTATAGTGACTGAGTTTAATAATAAATGTTTTTGTAATCAAAATTATTGTTTTTTAATAACAAACCCTTCATCAATGATAAATTGATTTGAATAGGTTAGTAGTTTTTTTTTACCTCCACATTTCTCGAAATAACTTTTTTTCACACCGTACCCAGACCGCCGATATGACGTCACGAGGTCAGGTGCACAGATATTGTGACCGGGTAGTATGTGTGTCTGTTATAGTCTTGTATTTGTAAAACTGAAAACTGCATTAAAATAAATTAAAGTTTTTTTTTATTTATTTATAATAACAACTAATAAAAACTTAACTACAAAAGAGAGTGCCAAAAAACCATTAACGGTTTGTCTAGGCACTGGATGTTCTTTACCAAACTATGTGTATGAAACATACATACATGAGTACAAATTATAAATATTATGTATAGCAGTCTCCTAACCTAATTCCAAATCTGTTTATTAAATGTTTTATCAAAATTGGTTTAGTGGTTAGGTTAACAAAGAAAGCGTTAGTTTGAATTTACAATTCATAGAAATATCATTTTAAAAAGGTTTATGTTGAATTTACAATTCAAAGTTATATTAGCAATCATTTGCGATTTTAAGTAGGTGATATGATAATAATATCCTACGCAGACTGGGACGGCATGGGAAGGGATTTATTTTTTTACCAATGGACATTTGAACGTATCGATATAGATATAAGACATAAATTTATATGGTTTAAAATAATGCCGCGGGATCCCACGGGATGCCATAGAATTATTTTAAACCCTATCAATTTATGTCTTATTTCTATATCGATATACGTTTGAATGTCCATTGGTAAAAAGATGCCAAGTTTTTCCCGGTCTGCGTAGGCCTTAACCTGACTCAGAGGTAAATTTTTCAGTTCAAATGTTACAACAAAGAGTTTCATTTTGAAATCTCAAATCTAAATCAAATAAATTTATATTACCCGAGTGGACCAATAGGCTGTCTGCGGGTCGCCGGGGCCACCGATAAAATAATTTCGTCGAATTATTCGGTTTTCGGCGGTACAAGTCATTAGCAAACATTTGTCATTTGCAAACTCAACTCGACGGTTATCGCTCCACAATTGATGAGCGGATGTTACGGCTGTAATCAATTGTCCTCTAGCGATGACTGTCACAAATTTTGGGCCCAGAATTGTGCTCTCGGGTAATCTAATTGCTCGTTTGGGTAACAGCAAAAATCTCTCAGGGGCTTCGTGTATACAAGAAATTTATCTTGTTATTAATGATCATTATCAGGGTCTGTGCAATTCTCGGTTGTTAGATGCGTGTTTTTATTCAACTATGGCACGCATATGAAGTTTTAGTACATGTATGTAACTTATTGTATAACTTGGTAGTAATTTGCAACAAAGTGCTTCCTAATGTACATATACTACATATAAACTGCAAAAGCTTTTCGGAGCATAAAATATTTTTGTGCACTTGCCAAATCTGTAACTGAAAATATAAGATGTGAGTAATAGCAAAAACATGAACATAATAAAGAATACATTAAAAATATTATTCTGTAACAATTTTAAAAATAAATGAAGAATTGGGTGTTTTATTCAACAAAAGGTTTCGCCTGAATTCCCTCACAAAGAGGCCTTTTACAAAAATGGCTTTCAGCGTTTACAAAACATTTTCGCGCTTATTACACTATGCGGGTGGGTTAGCGTTTTCATTTGCTGGAACTTCGATGGTTGAATGTTTATTTATTATATTAATGGATATTGTGGTAAGTTTCGAACGATTTCGGTCAGAGCGACCGCTTTGGCTGCTCTGTGTCGTCACTTGTATCTACTAATTATCTAACGCGGCCAAAGTTAATATAATCCAGTAATTATGTATTTTGACCAGAAATTATTTTTAATGACCGTCAAACTTGATCAATCATATGAGAAAAAATGCAGATTTTTGACTGTTTTCATAAAGATAAAGATAAAGATTCTTTATTTACCTATGTACATATTAAAGTTTTAATATCAAAATAATATTTAATTATTTCAATCAATTATGTTTCTCTAAGAGTTCCGTGAACATGCAATGAGATAATAAATTTGTCTTAAGGCTCTGGGGGTTGCCAGATTTTTTCATGGTTTGGGCGTGGCCTAGCTTTTCCCGCCGCGCAGCCATGCCTCACTCCGCATCACGAGATCGCGACGCCGGAAACCAAAGTTTCAGAACAACGGTAGGTATGCTAGTGCGTGTCAATGATAATTATAAGATTATGATCTAGATACATGTACGTACCTACCCCACCTACACATCAGATTTTATTGTTTATGTATGTACCTGACTACCTGTCTCTTGAAATGTAAACCTCACTTGTTCATAATTGACTTTTTACATAGTGAAATCTTCAATTGACTTAATTATTAAATCAAAATTTTTGTTTAATTTTATGTATAGCTGTGGATTTTTGTTCAATAAATAAATAAAACATGTATGGACGTACCTATTGTTCAAATTAAAATATATCAAAGCATTACGCCCCGTTTCCATTTAGGAAGACAGTCTGAATTATATATAACCTATTTGATCTACTAACTGCTATGCGTATTACCGAGTGATGTTTTATTGTAATATGACGCTTTTTTAGGAAAACATCTTGGATATAAGTATACTTTGCGTCACATAAAATAACCGGCCAAGTGCGAGTCGGACTCGCGCATGAAGGGTTCCGTACTATTATCTATAAAAAACCCCAAAAAAAACACGTTAGTTGTATGGGAGCCCCCCTTAATATTAAATTTCTTTTGTTTTTTAGTATTTGTTGTTATAGCGGCAACAGAAATACATCATCTGTGAAAATTTCAACTGTCTAGCTACCACGGTTTATGAGATACAGCCTGGTGACAGACGGACAGCGAAGTCTTAGTAATAGGGTCCCGTTTTGCACCCTTCGGGTACGGAACCCTAAAAACGCTGGAGGCGATGGAGCGGTGCATGGCAATAGCTTCCTTATATGTATGGGTACACTGGTGTAATTTGCGGAAAAGAATGTGGTAATATGCATGGCAATAGCGTCCTTACCTGCATGGACAAATTGGCGTAAATCGCCTACCACTGCAGCGTTCTTTTTAGATGATTATATCTATATTCATAAGGATGAGCAACTTATGATATGTGCTAAGAGAGTTCATGACTGGTTACCTAGAACTAACATGTGACAATGTTTCCGTTTGGTAGGTAGTTGTTTCCGTTAGGTAGTATTCATCAATTTCGATGGTTTTCTGATAGAATTTTCCACACAAAATCAGATACTTTTTCTCAGAGCATAGAGTTTACTTTTACATGAGCATAAAACTATCGAATATCAAAACGAATGAAACCACTCACGCAGCTCACGCTTCACGACTACCTCGATTATCGATTGTTTTAGGATTATTCGAATACTTTGAATGATTTCTACAATCGAGTGGCTTAGCGATTGTTATTCACAATCGTGCAACAGAGTGGCAAGTATAAGTTGGCGTTCCTGTGGCGGCGCCTCCTACACACTTTTATCGCCGCAAACAAAAAGTCGCCGCCATCTTGAACATTTTCGTCTGGTCTGATTTGCTTCAAAATCGATACCTGAAGATCTGGTTGGAGTCCAATTATGATTCTAAAGTCAGACTTTGAAAAAAGTCGCCGCCATATTGATCTTTTTTGTAATGTAGGTACTAGGCCGATTTGCTTCAAGATCGATTCTAAGAATGCGGTTGGAGTCCAATCATGATTCTGTAGTCAGATTTAGAAAAAAGTTGCCGCCATCTTGAACTTTTTGTAACTATTGTCTATTCGTGATAAGAATGAAGTGGAGTCATCACTGTCCGGCGGCTTAGCCACGCCACAGATTAATAATGGCCACGCCCCGTAACCAATCAAATCGTTTCCTCTTATCAAGCCAAGTTCACAGTGACCGGTTTAAGGCAAACTTTCAAACGCGACGGTTGTGTCCTGTCCATTTTAATTTTAATTTCACAACATTCTTATCACGAATGGACTGTAGACGGATTTGTTTCAAAATCGATATCTAGGAATGCGGTTAGAGTCGAATCATAATTCTGAAGTCAGATTTTGAAAAAAGTCACCGCCATCTTGAACTTTTTAGTTATTGGTCTGATTTGCTTCAAAATCGATATCTAAGGATGCGGTTGGAGTATATTCATGATTCTGAAGTCAGATTTTGAAGTTTTGTGCCGCACCGGCTTCAAACTGGTATTTTAAGCCCCGCTATAGCTATTGCTATGTGATATCAAATTTAAATTTTGCAATATGGGTATGGTTTTCGAGGTATTTTGGGGTTCTAGTGACGAATTAGGGGTCCATTTTGCATTTCAAGATGGCTGCCGCGCCAAATTTCTGTTTTGCAATATGGGTATGGTTTTCGAGGTATTTTGTGGTTCTATTTTATTTTTATTTTTTGACGAATATAGAGTCCATTTTGCATTTCAAGATGGCCACCGCGCCTAATTTAAATTTTGTAATGTGGGTATGGTTTTCGAGGTATTTTGGGGTTCTAGTGACGAATTAGGGGTCCATTTTGCATTTCAAGATGGCTGCCGCGCCAAATTTCTGTTTTGCAATATGGGTATGGTTTTCGAGGTATTTTGGGGTTCTAGTGACGAATTAGGGGTCCATTTTGCATTTCAAGATGGCTGCCGCGCCAAATTTCTGTTTTGCAATATGGGTATGGTTTTCGAGGTATTTTAGGGTTCTAGTGACGAATTAGGGGTCCATTTGGCATTTCAAGATGGCCACCGCGCCAAATTTCTAATTTGCAATATGGGTATGGTTTTCGAGGTATTTTGGGGTTCTAGTGACGAATATAGAGTCCATTTTGCATTTCAAGATGGCCACCGCGCCTAATTTAAATTTTGCAATATGGGTATGGTTTTCGAGGTATTTTAGGGTTCTCGTGACGAATATACAGTCCATTTTGCATTTCAAGAAGGCCGCTGCGCCAAATTTCTATTTTGCAATGTGGGTATGGTTTTCGAAATATTTTAGGGTTCTAGTGACGAATTAGGGGTCCATTTTGCATTTCAAGATGGCTGCCACGCCAAATTTCTGTTTTGCTATATGGGTATGTTTTTCGAGGTTTTTTGGGGTTCTAGTGACGAATATACAGTCCATTTTGCATTTCAAGATGGCCGCTGCGCCAAATTTCTATTTTGCAATATGGGTATGGTTTTCGAGGTATTTTAGGGTTCTAGTGACGAATTAGGGGTCCATTTTGCATTTCAAGATGGCTGCCGCGCCAAATTTCTGTTTTGCAATATGGGTATGGTTTTCGAGGTATTTTAGGGTTATAGTGACGAATTAGGGGTCCATTTTGCATTTCAAGATGGCCACCGCGCCAAATTTCAATTTTGCAATATGGGTATGGTTTTCGAGGTATTTTGGGGTTCTAGTGACGAATATAAAGTCCATTTTGCATTTCAAGATGGCCGCTGCGCCAAATTTTAATTTTGCAATATTGGTATAGATTTCGAGGTATTTTAGGGTTCTTGTGGCGAATTAGGGGTCCATTTTGCATTTCAAGATGGTCACCGCGCCAAATTTCTATTTTGCAATATGGGTATTGTTTTCGAGGTATTTTAGGGTTCTAGTGACGAACGAATTCGCGTTTATTCCCAGTAGTACACACCCCGCCGTCCACACTGTTACGGTATGGAAAAAAAAAACCCATACGGTAACAGTGTTGACGTAGGTATGGGACTTTTTATTCCCCAGTAGTTCCGTTGGTTGCAGTTCATTGCGTGTTGAAAAATTGTGTCGATTTTGAAGCAAATCGGTTCAGTAACAAAAAAGTTCAAGATGGCGGCGACTTTTTTGATATTTGACTTCAGAATCATGATTGGACTCCAACCGGATCTTCAGATATCGATTTTGAAGCAAATCGGTTGAGTAACAAAAAAGTTCAAGATGGCGGCGACTTTTTTTAATATTTGACTTCAGAATCATGATTGTACTCCAACCGCATTCTCAGATATCGATTTTGAAGCAAATCAGTTCAGAAACAAAAAAGTTCAAGATGGCGGCGACTTTTTTGATATTTGACTTCAGAATCATGATTGGACTCCAACCGGATCCTCAGATATCGATTTTGAAGCAAATCGGTTCAGTAACAAAAAAGTTCAAGATGGCGGCGACTTTTTTGATATTTGACTTCAGAATCATGATTGGACTCCAACCGGATCCTCAGATATCGATTTTGAAGCAAATCGGTTCGGTAACAAAATATTTCAAGATGGCGGCGACTTTTTTAATATTTGACTTCAGAATCATGATTGGACTCTAACCGGATCCTCAGATATCGATTTTGAAGCAAATCGGTTCAGTAACAAAAAAGTTCAAGATGGCGGCGACTTTTTTGATATTTGACTTCAGAATCATGATTGGACTCCAACCGGATCCTCAGATATCGATTTTGAAGCAAATCGGTTCGGTAACAAAATATTTCAAGATGGCGGCGACTTTTTTAATATTTGACTTCAGAATCATGATTGGACTCTAACCGGATCCTCAGATATCGATTTTGAAGCAAATCGGTTGAGTAACAAAAAAGTTCAAGATGGCGGCGACTTTTTTTAATATTTGACTTCAGAATCATGATTGGATTCCAACCGCATCCTCAGATATCGATTTTGAAGCAAATCGGTTGAGTGACAAAAAAGTTCAAGATGGCGGCGACTTTTTTTAATATTTGACTTCAGAATCATGATTGGACTCCAACCGGATCCTCAGATATCGATTTTGAAGCAAATCGGTTCAGTAACAAAAAAGTTCAAGATGGCGGCGACTTTTTTAATATTTGACTTCAGAATCATGATTGGACTCTAACCGGATCCTCAGATATCGATTTTGAAGCAAATCGGTTGAGTAACAAAAAAGTTCAAGATGGCGGCGATTTTTTTTAATATTTGACTTCAGAATCATGATTGTACTCCAACCGCATCCTCAGATATCGATTTTGAAGCAAATTGGTTCAGTAACAAAAAAGTTCAAGATGGCGGCGACTTTTTTAATATTTGATTTCAGAATCATGATTGGATTCCAACCGCATCCTCAGATATCGATTTTGAAGCAAATCGGTTGAGTAACAAAAAAGTTCAAGATGGCGGCGACTTTTTTTTATCAACTTTTATCTCAGCTTGGCAGGCATAGCACATGCACGGATTTATATACTTAGCACATGTTGTTCATTATGTAAAGTTGCTTAGGAAGACCGCTAGGGGCGCCACTGTCAACCTTATAAAGTTTCTTCTGATCTCCGCTGATATAGAGACGGCAGCACTCAGACAACGATGATGAGCAAAGAATGAAAAAGTGATAAATTGTGGTCGATTCTCTAGGTTACACTGACTAAAATTACATGACAATATTAAGTTTGACAGCTCTTATACTGACGCCATAGATTCCATTTTCGAACTGACTTTTGAATTATTTATTACTGATGAACTAATTCAAAAGTGAGTTCGAAAATGGAATCTATGGCAACCGCGTAAGAGCGTCGGAGCTAATATTGTCAAGTAATTTTAGTGCGTGTGTCCTAGAGAATTGTAGGATTCCAGTCCGTGAGGATCGAACTTGGATCACTTGTGTTACTCAGTGCTGGCCCAAAACGATAACAATCCGAGCCATTGCTGATACTAAGAACTGATTCGAATATTGGCATATGATCGTGCGGGCATTTACGTTGTATTGATTGTGCAGGTAATTTGGAATAATAATTGAAACAAAAAGTAAACTTTAGAAAAAACCGACTTCCACAAACACTATTTGATTAGATTGAGTTTAATACAAACTGTAACTCCTAATCCCCAATTGGGGAATTATTTTGTCAAATCCCATCTCAGTGCTACCCCACGCTACTAAGGAACCTCTGTACAAAGTTTCATTGCTCTAGGTCCACCGGTTTAGGCTATGCGTTGCCTGCCTGTCAGCCACGCATTGTATTTGTACCTAGTATTGAGCAGGTCTGGTGGCCATATGTGGTCTTCATTATCAGTTCCGCATCACAATATCATTATGCTTATCATGAGTAAATACACGAGTTATTATGAATAATTGAAATAACCGGCCAAGTGCGAGTCGGACTCGCGCACGAAGGGTTCCGTGCCATTATCTATAAAAAACCGCAAAAAAAAATATGTATGGGAGCCCCCCTAAATATTAATTTAATTTTAATTTAATTATTTATTTTTTAAGTAAATAATATACTCAATATATTGTGAACATTTTAAGCGTCTACCTGCTACCATTATCAATATCGAGCAAAAATTAGCAAAAAAATCACGTTTGTTGTATGGGAGCCCCCCTTAATATTAAATTTCTTTTGATTTTTAGTATTTGTTGTTATAGCGGCAACAGAAATACATCATCTGTGAAAATTTCAACTGTCTAGCTACCACGGTTCATGAGATACAGCCTGGTGACAGACGGACGGACGGACGGACGGACGGACGGACGGACAGACGGACAGCGAAGTTTCAGTAATAGGGTCCCGTTTGGCACCCTTCGTGTACGGAACCCTAACAAAAAGTAAGCTAATACCCGATACTACGCCATACCCATATTGCAAATAGAAATTTGGCTCGGCAGCCATCTGGAAATGCAAAATGGACCCCTAATTCGTCACTAGAACCCTAAAATACCTCGAAAACCATACCCATATTACAAAATGAACTCCAAATTCAGATTAGCTCGATGGCACCATATTCCTAAAGGACTTGTCACAACGAACCTAATGAGATGAGTATGAGAGTAGATAAATAGTGTATGAACTAAACATGGTGTGAAACTACACATAACTAGGTATTAAAACTCTCGTGGGATACTATCAAAAACACCCACTCGTGTTTTAATACCCCTCATTATGGAACAGTTTCATAAACTACTATTTCAATCCTACTGACTACCAGTAAGACACCGTACTACCAATTTTCAGGAGTATCAAGACGAATCCCATAAATTTTTTAGGCCTTGGCTACTTTTGAGGAGGAAAAACCGTATTTTATTATGCCATGACGATGCCGCGTAGCAATTATTTTATGACTGACTTTTATTGAGACGAGCGACACAACCTCTCCCTTCGAGAGCCTAAGCGGTAATGCCTCCCGTCGCCTTCGCGCATACCCGCATGCAATTTATTTCAGCGCAAGTGATAAAATGAAGATTGATTCGAAATCGCCGATTAATTCTTAAATGTTAAACACTAAACTTTAAGATATTTCGATTACCTATTTTTAGACACAAGAATCAAACCAATATTCCTCGTAGAACTGCTGGAATAACTCGATTTAGGTAAAAAAGGACTATTCGTTTATATTTTTTTTCATATACTTTATGATGACATTATGATCTTTTCAAACACTAAATTTTTAGGAAAGGGACTATTTTATAACATATATTTTTTCTGGATTCAGAAAGTGTCTCAATCTGCTGGAATAACTCAATCTGTTGGGCATTTTAGCTGGACGGGCGCCTTAAGTACATTACGCTCCGCACTACTTGGTGGTATGTCGTAGTCGTAAAACCCACCAACCTAAAAAAAGGAAAAAAAAACCTGCATTGAGCCAGCGTGGTGGAGTATGGCTCAATCTTACTCGTATCCAGGTAAAGGCCTGTGCCCCTTGGTGGGAAAATAATGGGCTACATCGGGGGGCACGGCATAAATAATGTTCAACGGCCAAGTCACACAACATTAACTATAATAATAAAGAAATCGCAGTAAGGAACCTTAGACTTGGCACGACTTTAGATTTCATTACTTTTTAGAGATAAACAAGCAGCTCCGTCGAGACTTGGCTAGTTTTTTACAGAATGTTTTTGGTGGGATTTACTTTTTAGGGTACCGTACCCGAAGGGTGCCAAACAGGACCCTATTACTGAGACTTCGCTGTCCGTCTGTCCGTCCGTCCGTCCGTCCGTCCGTCCGTCCTGTCTGTCACCGGGTCCGGCTGCACGAACCGTAATAGCTAGAAAGCTGAAATTTTCACAGAATGTGTATATCTGTTGCCGCACCAACCATAAATACTGAAATACGAGAGATATTGCAAATTAAAGGAGGGCCCGATACAAGAGACGTGTTTAGATACACTTACGCATTTCAAAATGGAGATCTTGACTGAAACTGTTTATTTATTGTCATAGCAACCATGTCATAGACACATATACTACACCTTTAAATATGATAGCATATTTCGCGTCAACCCACATGGTTGTGGTTAGCCGGTGCGGTATGATGTAGACTCTCAATCCGGAGGTCGTCGGTTCAAATCTCGTGAAGGCATAAACTTTTTAAATTTTCTTTTTGTTTATTTTTTTATTGTTTTGAGTGCTTTTGATTTGTTGTACGATGGTACGGTACCCTTCTTGTGCGATACCGACCCGCACTTAACCGATTTTTTACTTAACTTTCTTTAACTAAAGTTCATTTCATACATTTTGACAGCTGCTTAATAGAATTAAGACGCTAATCGTAATTAAGTCTCAGTGCAAATGGACCTTATAATAATGAAAGTGACGTCATCATACAGTTATACGAATTCCAACGCTCCACTAAAGAGGTTTCATACGTTCACTTTGCGCTTTAATTAAGCTCTTAAATTTAATAGTTAAGAATGGGGTATTGTCTCAACATTGTCATTGTATTGCGCTTCTGTGGAGATTCTGCCGCCTTTACAGTTGTTATAAATGCTATAAATATAACAGTGAACTAGATTATTATTATTTTTCATAATGTGGTCAAAACTGGGCAGCTGTCACCCTGTATGGAAATTTTTATGTTTTATCATATCCTAATAAATATTCAAAGTACTTTAATAGACACCTTTCCATCAACCAGTTAACTATCCTTGTTAATCTCTGAGCTGTTAATGAATTAATGTATTATATAAAATACTATAAGGAAATACATGAAACTTATTCGTGAACATATAAATAACTTCACAAATTAATTAAGCCCGGGTCTCTCACGAGACGGATAAACAGACTTTTTGTACGTGATAAAAAATGTCAAAAGCCCCAGATAAAAATGTCAAAAGACAGACAGATAAACGCTATCTGAGGAATGAGAGAACGGCACTATGTTATAAAATATACGGATGCGTTTGCATCCAAACAAAGCCTTGTTATTCTGTGAATAATGAATACTTAGTATTATATTGTTTTGCGGTATACTGCAATCCTTTGATTACATTGCGTTTAATTGAACAACCCCGAACAGGAGTGAATGAAAAGTTTCGAGATGAGGATTAAATACCTAAACGAAGTAAATAGGTGCCTCCAGAACTTCGTTTTAGGGACAGAGTAGATGAGTTTTTGCTCGGGATTACACGAAAACTCCATTTCACTTATCATCGCGCTGAGTTTTATGACTATACTTATACGTGACTTCAATTCTGATTTAGTTTTGAGGCATATTTTAATATAATCCACATTATTACTTTGGGCATTAAGGACTTATTCATTAATGTATTAGAGTGGTGATGGCTTTTTTTGTTATATATAATAATGAGAAGACCATAGAAGACAAGAGACCACAAAACCTTGAAAAACTGAGACGTCCTCGTCATTCGTAGAACACTATTTAAAACATAATATTTTGCAGGTAAAAAATAAAGAAAAACCTTTAAATAAAGTGTAAAATATAAATAACCGGCCAAGTGCGAGTCGGACTCGCGCACGAAGGGTTCCGTGCCATTATCTATAAAAAACCGCAAAAAAATGTAAGGGAGCCCCCCCTAAATATTAATTTAATTTTAATTTAATTATTTATTTTTTAAGTAAATAATATACTCAATATATTGTGAACATTTTAAGCGTCTACCTGCTACCATTATCAATATCGAGCAAAAATGAGCAAAAAAAATCACGTTTGTTGCATGGGAGTATTAAATTTCTTTTGATTTTTAGTATTTGTTGTTATAGCGGCAACAGAAATACATCATCTGTGAAAATTTCAACTGTTTAGCTACCACGGTTCATGAGATACAGCCTGGTGACAGACGGACGGACGGACGGACGGACGGACGGACGGACAGACGGACAGCAAAGTCTCAGTAATAGGGTCCCGTTTGGCACCCTTAGGGTACGGAACCCTAAAAATGTGCTGACCCTTACAATTCCAATGGCAATCTTCCTTTATGCGTAAATTAATGTGTCATTGTGTCCAAGGTAATCAAATATACCAAGAAACAATTCAGTTACAGTTTCAGTTACAGTATTAAATAGGTACCAAATCAAATGGCTTGACAATTTCAGAATTGTACAGTTGTATTTAATAAAGTAAATTTTGTGCAAAAAAAAGACAGAATTTGATGCCACACGCCACATGACGTTACTCTGTGCTATTTTTATTTGTGCTAGTTTTAAAGTACCGTTTTGACAGTTCCTAAAAAAACTATTTTGACTAGTAGGAAACAAGCCTAATACAAACAAAATATTCAAAAATATATCGAGGGTATTCTGGCAGAACCGGATAAGTGCATTTTTTTCAAAAAATTAGTTAAGTACACAGGCATACCTCGTTTTTTTTCTATTTTTTTCTAGCAAAACCGTTTAACTGCACAAGCAAAAACAACGGATTTATTGTCTGTGTAGAGCAGTTATCTGACACTATTTGCTTAATCCATACAAGGAAAAAGTTATAAAATGGCTTATGACGATGCTTAAATAATTAAGTGCAGTGATAACAAAATAAACGCATTTACTCTCTTTACCCTTAGAAATATCTATTCATAATGTCAATTTACATTTACAGGTAAACCAATACATTGGACTTTATCCGGTTCTCGCTGTTGAAATAAAACCAATTCTTAGATTTGTTGACAGGCAAAACAGAATAAGTGCCTTTATTATCCCTTGCATGCAATCTAATTGATGCTCCCCTGATAATGTTGTATAGCAAAACCAAATATGTGCGTGTTATCTAAGTGAATATGTTATCTAAGAACCTATTCAAATATTAAATTGTGTAATATTTTGTAATTTAAATCCCTAAAAAAGAAAAAGTTTGCGTCAAGGTAGTGCAGTTATTCTGTTTTACCTGAAATACAGAAATCTGCTGTAAATCTCTGAGATACCTACCTATGGATACCTGGTATACTACTTACTATTATTCATACTATATTTGACGAGATTGTGTCAAATTTATTGAAAAAATCTTGTATTTAACACGTCAAAATACAGAATTGTTAAAACTTATCCGTTTTTACCTGTAAATATTTTTGTGAATGACTGATTTATAAAAACATAAGTAGTAGGTATTTAATTTTTATTATAAGCAATTAATACACAAGACACAAAATAATATTATTATATCGAGGCAAACTCCAGAAAACCTAAACAGAGAAAATCACAAATTTTCGTCCTCTTCATCAACATCTTCAGCAATATTTTTGACTGTCTTCAAACTTTTGAACCAAGGTTCCAGTTCCTCCGGTATTAAGTCCTTTTTTATTAGGTTAACAGGTCCTTTTTCTTTGACTCTGTGATAGGCAATGATTCTAAATAGATCCTTTTCAATTCTTTTGGAAATTCATTACATTCCTTTTGTTTTGTTCATGTAGTTCTGGTCTTCTTAACATCTCTGCTAGCAACGTCTATGTAATTAAAATTTTCACTCATGTCATAGTTAAAGTTTTTTTTTTTTTCTCCTTTTACGAATCTCAGTCGTTTTATTTTAAGCCATTGCACCTTGTTTCCTTCGTTGTCCTTATCTTTGTTATTTATTATCTTAGAAGCCAGATCTTTCAAGTCATAAAACTCATGATACTTGAACTCTTTTGTTTTGTATGGCTCCTT
The DNA here is from genome assembly GCA_963457715.1 of Argyresthia albistria. NCBI lineage: Eukaryota > Metazoa > Arthropoda > Insecta > Lepidoptera > Argyresthiidae > Argyresthia > Argyresthia albistria. The sequence goes on along the minus strand of OY735260.1, from coordinate 2,816,260 downwards.
CTTAATTTTCTTGACAATCTTATTATTTTTATTACATATATTTTTCTGCGCCTTGCACGTTGGCATATTGTAATCCAGTCTTGCTTGGAATATACCGAGGTTTCTTTCTTTTGTGTTTCAATAGCGCTGTGCATAGAATCTGCCTCCATGTATGTATGTCCTGATTCCAGAAACTTTTGCTCAATCATTTTCAGATTTTTAATTTTGTGAACAGCCCACAAAAGCAAAGCAGCCACATATTGATTTCTATTCTGACCTGAGCAAGTATCAGAAAAAAAAAACTGATTGTCAAGAAAATTAAGAAGGAGCCATACAAAACAAAAGAGTTCAAGTATCATGAGTTTTATTACTTGAAAGATCTGGCTTCTAAGATAATAAATAACAAAGATAAGGACAACGAAGGAAACAAGGTGCAATGGCTTAAAATAAAACGACTGAGAGTCGTAAAAGGAGAAAAAAAATATTCTTCAACTATGACATGAGTGAAAATTTTAATTACATAGACGTTGCTAGCAGAGATGTTAAGAAGAACAGAACTACACGAACAAAACAAAAGGAATGTAATGAATTTCCAAAAGAATTGAAAAGGATCTATTTAGAATCATTGCCTATCACAGAGGCAAAGAAAAAGGACCTGTTAGACCTAATAAAAAAGGACTTAATACCGGAGGAACTGGAACCTTGGTTCAAAAGTTTGAAGACAGTCAAAAATATCGCTGTAGATGTTGATGAAGAGGACGAAAATTTGTGATTTTCTCTGTTTAGGTTTTCTGGAGTTTGCCTCGATATAATAATATTATTTTGTGTCTTGTGTATTAATTGCTTATAATAAAAATTAAATACCTACTACTTATATGTTTTTATAAATCAGTCATTCACAAAAATATTTACAGGTAAAAACGGATAAGTTTTAACAATTTTGTATTTTGACGTGTTAAATACAAGATTTTTTCAATAAATTTGACACAAACTCGTCAAATATAGTATGAACAATAGTAAGTAGTATACCAGGTATCCATAGGTAGGTTTCTCAGAGATTTACAGCAGATTTCTGTATTTCAGGTAAAACAGAATAACTGCACTACCTTGACGCAATCTTTTTCTTTTTTAGGGATTTAAATTACAAAATATTACATAATTTAATATTTGAATAGGTTCTTAGATAACATATTCATACTACAAGTTAAGTTTTATGAAGATAATATGCTTTACCTTTACACTATGATTTCTCAAAACTTAAATTGCGTTTATCTCCGTTTGTCATATTGTGCACATAGCCGGTTCTGCCAGAATACCCTCGATATGGCGCGCCGCCGAAACATAATATTTGTTGTAGAGATAAATTTGTTGACCATGTAACAAAATATCAGACTAAAATATTTCTACCCTTTTGAGAATGTTTTTTAACCGATTTCTCAAAATGAGAAGGTTTACAATTCGTCGCGGGATATATATATATATATATATATATATATATATATATATATATATATAATATATATATATATATATATATATATATATATGTATGTGCCCCAATTGCGCCTAGGCGGATGGACCGATCTGGAAAAATATTTTATTAATTGAAAGGGTTTACCTTCTTATTGATCCCATTGACACCAGGTCAGAGTCTGATGATAGGATCCTGGAAAAATCGAGGGAACTCTTCAAATATTATAAGCAGACCTGTAGTGATTTTTGTCTTTTTCATAATAACTCGTGCATTTACTCATGGTAAGCATAATATTGTGTTGCGGAACATTGTGTTGTGTTGTGTTGTGTGATGAATACCACAAAAGGCCACCAGTACTGCTCAATACTAGGTACAAATACAATCTACTATACTACCGGTGGAGCCCCTAGAGCCATGATACTTTGTACAGGAGTTCCGTAGCGTAGGGTAGCACTGTGATGGGATTTGACGAAATGAATTCTGAAAAGGGGAAAATAGGGCGTTACAGTTTGTATTAAACTCAATCTAATCAAATAGGGTTTTTGGAAGTCGTTTTTTTAAGTTTTACTTTTTGTTTAATTATCGTTGTTCTCATCATTTCTAGGAATGGCACTTCAGCGATATTAAACTCGTTGCGCTAAAATCACTAGAACTCATCTACTGTATTACACTCGAAAACCATTATCTTCCTTCTCAGGCAGTCAAGTAAATGCGTCGGATTGGTCATCATTCTTCTTTAGAAGACTTCTCCATTGTTTTGGTACGTCTATCGGTATCCTTAATCTCTCACGGTGTGTGGGCATAGCCTTCCAATTTACTACGTCTAATGTATTTGGCAGTTGGGTCCCGCTCTCGGGCCAATGGTCCGTTGCGATGGGACAAAAAGTTAAATATTTCCGGATCAGTGTCATTTGGTGTAATGAGAAGGGAATATCTTGGGTCGGTATCAGAAAGGGATCTCTTCTTTTATTTTGGACCGCCTCTTTGCGGACGTAATTAAAATGTCTTGTTATGGTCAGTCGGTTGTTTGAGGGTAATTTATTTATTCGTATGACATCTCCGAGTAGGAACGTCACAGGCATATATCCAAATTTCTTAATTCCTTTGCTACCCTGCACGTGTCCCCCGGGTGGTGCTAAACGAGTAACCAAATACTGGCAGCTGCACTTGTCGAAACATTAGTTAAGACCTCGCAGCCAACATGAACAAAACCAGGCATATACAATTTGAGGGTAATGAGGGAAGGTTTTGATAGGAATGATATACAGGAAAACATATTATAATTATCTTTTAATGGGTATTCACTGCTCATAAATACGGTTCCGTGTAAATCACGTAAGTTACCTTGAAGCAATGAAAAGGTTTACCCAAATACGTAAGTATATCAAATAACAAATATTAAATAACTAAGACAAACATTCGACAACTTTTATTGAATGTCCAGTTTCAAAATATTTTACACCAACCTGGATATTAAGTGCCCAAATGGAAAGTCCACTTTAGGTTCTCTGGAGTTTCAATTGGGCACTCTTACCCCCTTATTAATAAAAAGTTTTACTCCAGGACTAAAATTAATCCGGGAGTAACTACTGGACAGAACTATACAACCGAATAGCTCCGTCCCGGTTACTCCTGTCTAGCTCTGTCCGGTAGTTTCTCTTGTCCAGCTCTGTCCCGTGGTTTACTCTTGTCTAGCTCTGTACCGTAGTTACTCCTGTCTAGCTATGTCCCGTAGTTACTCCTGTCTAGCTCTGTCCCATAGTTACTCCTATGTAGCTCTATCCCGTAGTTACTCCTGTCTAGCTCTGTCTCGTAGTTACTCCTGTCTAGCTCTGTCCCGTAGTTACTCCTGTTTAGCTCTGTCCCATAGTTACTCCTGTCTAGATCTGTCCCGTAGTTACTCCTGTCTAGCTTTGTCCCGTAGTTACTCCTGTCTAGCTCTGTCCCGTAGTTACTCCTGTCTAGCTCTGTCCCGTAGTTACTCCTGTCTACCTCCATCCCGTAGTTACTCCTGTCTAGCTCTATCCCGTAGTTACTCCCGGATGAACTTTAATCCCGGAGTAAAACTTTTTATTCATACAGGGTGATAGCCGAGATAATATAAGCTTCTAAGACGTTTCTATTGCTAAGTTTCATTCTATGGTTTAGGTTCATTATAAAATTTAATTTGGTTCCATACTATCATACTCTTCTCCTGCTAGCCAGACAAGGAAGAAACATCGTTAAGCAACCTTTATTCACCACAACGTGACAATTGCCAAATAGATAACTGGCTAAACATGGGCACAACTATGCTTCTACCACTCCGAATGGGAAAATGCGTGACGCTATGTCACGTTGTTCATAATCCCTTTTCATTTTGGCGCCCAACACAGCTCCTGCATTTTGCGAGAATCGTAAGTGAAAGTTAATCAAACGTGAATTTCACTTACTGCCCTCGGGACTTTTTGAAGGACCATTACGCTACCGATGGAGTGACCCATCAATTTGGCTTCACGCCGACCGCACGCGGTACCTACGAAACCTGGTAAGAACCCACTCGAGTTACGAAACGTTTTATTACGGTTCGCGAATATGGCGGACCCGCGTCAACGCATGGTTTTGAACTCGCCCTTGTATTAAATAATAGGCATTGATGGATCGACGAGAGAACTTTTGTTGGAAATATAATTTAAACAGCAGAACGTTTTTTTTTGCGAGCACGCAGGCAGAAATGATTTTTTGTTTTTTTTTTGTTGAGGCTTTTTGAACGACTGTTTTTTTCATTGATTACTGATAAAAATACTGAAGTAGGTACTTAAAAGGAAAAAAGTCTTTGATATCAGTTTTTAACAAATGATTGGAAAACATGTTAATGGAATCGTAACAGTAAATTCGTACATCACGAATACACAAAGGTCATCAAACCGAAAGTAATTGAACCAAATAACCGGGTTTTGTTTTGTTTTTCAAAGGTCATTATTCAATTGAAATTTATTACAGTACAAAACAAGACACGGCCATTGTTGTAGCTTAGCATAAGTAATTATTATCTCGCAGATTGGAACACCTTCTTGAGATCTAAAGTGCCTAATGCACAGAGTATTAAAACTATTCACATCTTATATCCTAATAATTTAACCAACAAACTAAATTGATATCTATGTAGACAGGTAAATATATTTATATTTGTACACAACAATTATGGTTGTGTGTGACGTATTACTATTACACGTCCCTTTAACACCCACTGTAGCGTAAGGACAAAAGAGTCCTTGGAACAATATTGACATTAAAATTATAAAAAAAAATACTTTAAAATTATTTTGACAGTGGGTACCAAGACGTCAATGAATGTCTAATTTTTGACGTTGGTACCCACTGTCAAACTAATTTTAATGTATTTTTTATTTTTATTTTGGAGAATGACAATGGCTCGACTTAGGGGGTTTATTGTTAGTAAAATGTATCTACTCAAAGACTACATAGATATCAATTTAGTTTGTTGTCAAATGTCACGAATGTTCACTTTTCTTAAGTTACGGACGCTCTAACGGTGAAGGAAAACATCTTGAGGAATCTTTCAGTCTCCATATCTGCGGCTATGGGCGGGCTTCTATGGCTAAGATAAATGGTATCATGCTATGGGGAAATAGTGTAGATGCAGATGAACTCTTAGTACTCCAAAAACGATGTGTCCGAATTTTAGGTCACATAGGGGACCAACAATTATGCAAACCGTTCTTTAAAAAATTTATCTTTCTTACTCTTCCATCCATAATATATACTTGACATAAGTTTATTTGTATACAAAAATAAAAATACATTTCTACTAACAAAAAATATTCACGACAAAAACACAAGAAACAAAGACAAACTATTTTTACCACGCTCTAGAATTATTTTTTAATTAGGTCTGAGTAACTTAGGTAGTCAAGTATATCAGATCGAGTTCACACCGCAACAGCGTCGACCAAGTTTTGTTAACTTCGGTGGGTGTAATTTTATACAATAGATTTACATATATTCTGTATCAAACTTTTTATGTACCTAAATGTTTCTTAATCACAATCGGTTAGTAATAGTGTACAAAGGCGAGCTTCTATCTAGTAAGAGATCTCTTTCAGTAAACCATGTTAAGCTGTCTGCATTGTTAATTAACTTTAACTGGTTCGCCGACACATCTTACACAACAATAGTTCGCCATTATTCGGTCGTTCGAGCGGTGTGCTTCTGAGGGGTTAGGTTAATAATAGTTTTGAAACTTTAACACTCCAATAGCGCTTTTATAGAGCCACTGACTCACAATAGGTCAAAACTGCTTTCACAGCAAACTTCTACAAATTGTTCACAAAATTGAGCTCTAATTCTTGCTTTGCAATTACTGTCGCTGTTGAAAAGGCGGTGGAAAATTTCATAGAATATGTTTTCAATCCGCGCCATTATATTAAAATATTTTATATTAAGCTCTCGAGTTTTATCTACGACGAAGCTGCGAGGGTTTGTAAATCCGACGAAACTGGTTCTAGCTAGACTTGCTTTTCCTATATTTTGCGACTGGATTTGAAGCTTAGATTTGAAGCCAGTGGCTTATACCGGGAAGTGAAAATTTGTCTCTGGTGACTCAATCCGCGCCTTTTCCATCAAAAGCCTTTAAAACAAGATCACAGAATTGATTTCAAGGTCAACTCTAGGAGTGGTCCAGATTCTACACTGGCTTAAGTTCATTTATTACATCGTTAGCCATCTGTTTAGCCGGTTGACAGTGATGAATGTTCACACGAACGGAATTCCGGTTGTTGTGTGTAACAGTCGTAGCTTGTTGCCTGTTCCGCTTATGATAAAAGCAACGTCCATTCCCAGATGAGGTGGTGAAGATTCGGATATCCTGTATCACTTTCGACTTGGAACTTTACCTGCACTTTAGCACAGTATACATATAGAACAGTAGTAAATCAGAGGCCGTTTAGGAGCGTTCGTTACCTAATTTCGCTCGATGCGCAGGGCTGTGTGTGTCACGTTTGTGGCTTGGCATGATTACCTACCTAAAATACTTACTAATTTTGCTTTTAAGTAGGTACCTATGCAAAGTATTTCTGTTACAGTATTAGACAATATGTTTACACAAAGTAATAATATTACAGATCGTTAGGTATGTGTTTCTAGTTTCCCACTGCATTGAATATTTTAATACATACACATCACGTCGGGGTCACCAATTTAGGAGGATAGCCCGGAGCGATGAGCTAGCTCCTTATTTCTGCGTTCGTATGTGAAAATAAAGATTATAGATTCGAGATGCAAAATTTTATTCGTTTCATAGCCAACTGACAGGAATGTCAAAAACATAAAGCATAGACAGACGCCAAACCACCTAAAATATTTCCTTGTAAGTCATCCATATAACAAAACAGTACACACGTTTCCGAAAAGATGACAACGATGACATACTGATGGTGGTAACGAGTGAGAGCGAGCGAACACGGCAACGGCGCGGCCCCGACTCAAGCAGACTCCATCATACCCGAAGGCTATGTGTGCGTGCGTGCATACCGAACACGCGCGCATGTATGCAGCCGTGCGATGTACCTTTGTGCGATGATTATCTACTGTTCTATAATACTGTGACTTTAGTGACGAGCCAAACAAAATGGTGCAGTTGTAAAACAGAGAACGCACACTTATCCGAGCCGAACCGCAAAAACCCCATTTGTCATAATAAAACCAACTATTTTGCTTTTGCTTCCAATCTACTAACACTGTTGTGCTTCACTGAAAAACTTCAACAAAAAGCAGTTAGTTAATGTCAGATGCCTTTAGCCGTTCTATTTTTTCACACTATTGATCGGTTTTATGTTTGTCCCGCCGGCAATCTATCATTGAACGCTATGCTTCGTAACGCTTTGTACCTGTCCTATGTGTATTTTGAGTTTTCCAATCTGTGGTACTGAAGTAATGATCAAATAAATAAGGTTTTACCGGAATCCCAATAGTTTTGAGGTAAATAAAACCACATGTCGGCGTATCTGCTGATATAGGTAAGTGGATTTTGCAAATCTACTTCGATTGAAATACGGGATAGTATGTATAGGTGCTTACTGTCCCATTTTTAGTAGGAAGAGTACTAAGTAGTAAGAATCGTTTTATGATGATAAGACATTACTTAGATCCATTTGCACCAAAACTTAATTACGATTAGCGTCCTAATTCTATTTAGCAGCTGTAAAAATGTATGAAATATGTCAAACTTAATTCTGATTAACGCGCTAATCACAATTAGAGTTTTTGATGCAAATGGACCTCAATTACTGGTAAGATATTAATTACTGGTAAGATATTACTGGGTCAGTAAACGATCAGGAATGTGTGTTTTTTAAAGTTTCTTGATTAACAGTTATTAGCGCCTTTTTTACATAGAAAATTTATGTGGCAAGGGCTGATCGCCCCACATTGTACTTTCTATCCAGTTGAGTCTTCATTAAAAGTGAGTAGCCAGTTCCGCATCCTGGCTTTATTGCCACAATTAATTCGCCCGCACGTGTCTTCCCAAGAGTCCGCAAGACGATATCAATAATAAAAAGTATACAAGAAGATAAACCGATCGCTCAGCACTTGTATGCAAGAAATTTAAAAAAATCGGTCAATTGCGAGTCGGACTCTCACACGTTCGAGAAAGGTACAAAAAAAAAAAATAACCGGCCAAGTGCGAGTCGGACTCGCGCAAGAAGGGTTCCGTACATTATCTATAAAAAACCGCAAAAAAAAAACACGTTGGTTGTATGGGAGCCCCCCTTTATATTAAATTTATTTTGTTTTTTAGTATTTGTTGTTATAGCGGCAACAGAAATACATCATCTGTGAACATTTCAATTGTCTACCTACCACGGTTCATGCTCTAGGACCCGCTGACGGTCAGACAGACAGACGGACAGCGTGGGCTTAGTAATAGGGTCCCGTTTGGCATTATTACCAAGAAGTCACGCCTTCAGGAGTCGGCGAAGGAAACGCGACGCGACATCAATTTATCTGCCACCTCTCTCGGTCGGGCGCGTAAGGCATGGACGTCAGTTTTGCATTCGTATTAGGACCGCTCCACATTCGCGACTGCGAAAACTGCATAGTCTTATAACTTGTAAAGTAGTCAACTTACATCGTATGACTCTAAGCACTTACTCGCCTTTACTTTATTTATTTATTTATCTGACACACCAACGACACAGTAGACGATACATTACAGTATAAATGACTTACAGCTGGGTCTCGCCTACGCGTTAATAACAGGTGTGCGACAGCATTCACAAAAAATGTTATGAGAAGACATGCAGTTGCATACTTAAACTTTTTACCGTCTTATTAATAAAAACTCTCTACTCTACATTGTAAATACTTCCTTACTCTGAGACTAGTTACTCTCAAGTTGAACTATAATTGAAACAAAAAGTAAACTTTAGAAAATACCGACTTCCACAAACCCTATTTGATTAGATTGAGTTTAATACAAACTGTTACCCCTTATCCCCCCCCCCCCTTGGGGACTTAATTTTATCAAATCTCATCTCAGTGCTACCCCACGCTACTAAGGAACCTCTGTACAAAGTTTCATGACTCTAGGTCCACCGGTTTAGGCTATGCGTTGCCTGCCCATCAGCCACGCATTGCATTTGTACCTAGTATTGAGCAGTTCTGGTGGCCATATGTGGTCTTCATCAGCAGTTCCGCATCACAATATTATGTTTACCATGTGCATTTGCATGAGTTATTATGAAAAACACAAAAATCACTGTAGGTCTGCCTATAATATTTGAAGAGTTCCCTCGATTTCTCCAGGATCCCATAATCAGATCCTGACCTGGTGTCAATGGGACCAATGGGAAGGTAAACCCTTTCAAACAAAAAAATAATTTTCCAAATCGGTCCATCCGTCCAGGCGCTATCGGGGCACATACATAAAAAAAAAAAAAGATACGCGTGTAGCACCGTACACGTGTTAGAAGTAAAACTTCTGTAGCTAGATCATTAAGTGGTACCTATACTATACACCTATACCTACCTATACTAAAAGAGATTTAAATTTCCAATTTTGAGATCCAATCTCTGCTTCAAGTTACTTTTAAGTTTCAGACGTCCGATTATTTGAAATTATTTTATACTTTTAATACGTCATGTCATTTATTTCCCACCATTCCTTATCTACAATTTGTCGCGCTCGTGGTGATATACTTAACTCATTCAATAGTGTCACTACCTTTAGTTATTGTTCTGAGGTCACTACTATTTGCATCTCGCTCAGATTATATACCATCTGACGTCACGTCTTTAAGCCGTCTCGCTCAAATGTATGCATTGCTTTGCTTGTTTTAGAAATCCATATCGACCCGTGTGACATTGATGAAACTCTTTTCTTACAAACTGTATGGATCGCATCGCACAGCTGTCAAACATAAGTTCCGGTTCCAACAAAGAGGTTGAACGAAGTAGTTTTTGGTCACGTCACTGGTTTTGTTTATCCCAGCCAGCGGTGGCGGCGGCGGCGGCGCCATCTTGGCCATACCGGAAATCAAGAACTCGTGGAAGAATGCTTAAAATAATTTTTATTTGTTAACGTTTCATCAGGTTTTTCTCTCACTAATTAACATTCTTTATTGTACGAATGTATTATTATCTTATCTGATTAGTTAAAAACCGTATTGAAAATAGTTGCGGTTTTAAAAGTCTTCAGCCGACCCTGACGTCACCGATTCCAATTTCCGTTACATTTCTTAGCCACTCGTGATAGCACCCGGCTAGTATCAATTGAAAAGCAAATATATGAATAACCCACAGTTGAGAGGTTAAATAAATTTTACCCCCGTGCCCCAAGAAGTTTTACTTCAAAAAACATACATCCTGACGAATTGTAAACCTCGTCCTTTGGGAAGTCGGTTAAAAAGTAAGATGCTTTTACTACAAGAGCAGGGTCAGACAGATTATTGCTTCTCATACCTTAAACCACGTTTATTAATATTGAAATACGTTACCTGGCTTAACCCTCTCGCTCGCACGTCTTTTGTTGCTATTGTTAGTTTGGCCCGTGAAATGGTTTACAGCAATGCTTCCTCTTTAAATGTAATAATTAAAGTACTGCTACCAAATAACGATAAAGATATCGGTGGCCGCGAAAAAATAATGACGCCTATGGACGCCCTTTTGAGAGCGAGTGTAGAGCCAAAATAACAGTCACCAAGTCTCCCATATTTACTGCACCACATCTCCGTCTGTTGGCTTAAAAGATTTTTATATTTTGCAGTTGCACCGGTTATTTTGATATACTCCAGATAAAGACGAATGAAGAGAACAACGTTTGTTTTTATGGCGTTTTTGCGAGAATGTATAACTGTCGCAGGACTTAACAAAGCGATAAGAAGATGGGTTTGTAATCTTAATGAAATTTTCTTCTGTTTTCCTGTAATGTTTTTGAATTGACAATCGGTCAAGAGTGAGTTAGACTCTCACACGAAGGGTTTCGCACTTTCTTACAAGAAATGTACAAAAAACGTTAATTGTATTATACAAAAAACGTTATTTTGTAAAATTCTGTATTTTTTGCGATAGCGGCAACAGATATACACACTCTGTGAAAATTTTAACTCTCTATCTATTACGGTTCATGCCCGTTGACGGACAGACGGACAGACGGACAGATGGACAGACGGACAGACGGACAGACGGACAGACGGACAGACGGACAGACGGACAGACGGACAGACGGACAGACGGACAGACGGACAGACGGACAGACGGACAGACGGACAGACGGACAGACGGACAGACGGACAGACGGACAGACGGACAGACGGACAGACGGACAGACGGACAGATGGACAGACGGACAGACGGACAGACGGACAGACGGACAGAAGGACAGACGGACAGACGGACAGACGGACAGACGGACAGACGGACACACGGACAGACGGACAGACGGACGGACAGCGTAGGCTTAGTAATAGGGTTCCGTTCCCTTTGGGTACGGAACGCTAAAAAGAGGTTTCCAAAATATCGTCTAATGTATGTAAGTATTTGAAATTATAGCAATAATAATGGTTATAAAAACACAATTTCTGCTGAAGCGACTGACACGTGATAGCCATGTTGCGATGGGATGTGAACTTTATTTTCTTGCATGTGTGTAAAAATTAAAACTAAAGTATTCCTAATTTAACGATACAAGAGCCTCTACTGATATTACAATACATAGTCTTTACTTCAACGCCATGGGTGTTGAAGTAAAGACTATTATCTCTTCTGTGGTAAAGATCACGATATAGATAGATAGATCAGATGCGAGGAATTATCCATGCATAAAGTGGCTATTATTTAGTGGCTGAAACATGAACAAAATTATGCTACACGATTATAAGCTGGGTGCCAGAGATAAAACAAAATAATAATCGGCCAAGTGTGAGTCAGACTCTCACACGGACGGTTCCGCGACGTTGTCGTACCAAAAAATTACAAAAAAATATGTTTCTTGTATGCGAACACCTTTATTTTATCAATATTTCGTGTTTCAGTATTTGTTAGTGGAGCGGCAACATAATATATACACATTCTGTTTCTAGATATTACGGTTCGTGCTATAGAGCCCACTGACGGACAGACGGACGGACGGACGGACAGCGGAGGCCTATTAATAGGCTCCCGTTTGGCACCCTTCGGGTAAGGAAACTAAAAAAACGAATACACATGCAAATTGAGATATCTTGTCGAGAAACGACTGAGTGAGAATAGTTGTTTTAGTTTTCAACTTTTCGTTGAGCACGTACGATGGAAATTTCAGTTCCATGGGGCTTTGAGTCGTCGTGTTTCAGTCGCATCAGGTCACAAAGCACCAATACGAGTCTACATCGGATCGGAAGTGTGTATCAAAAGTGTGCTTTTGATATTTTCACGTTACAGATTTTGTTGATTTTGTCTCAGGTATTATTTCTTGAGCACCTCTTGTTTGCGCCTGTCGAAGGACTCATGTATTCTGAAATAAACATTTTTAACATCGTTGAAGTTGAAATTGCTGTTTTAAAAGACAAGAAATCGCCAAACTCTGAATGTTTACAAAATAATAATTTATATACAATCGAATTATATGAAAGAAAATTGGAAACGAGATGACAATAGCAGGAAACCCTGAGTAAAAAATATCTTGCTCTCAAATTAAAAGAATATCGGATAGGTACCTATTAGGTCAAATTGAAAGCTTGCAAAAGGAATTGGAAAATTAAATTGGAAAACAGAAAGGGAAAGTTTAGGAAAAATACTGAAGTTCTCATAAAAAAAAATAAAAAATCTTGAAGTTTTACCTGCTTTAAATTAAATTGTTTGAGAGTCACGATACAGCAAATTAATTTTATTGGAAACTAGTTGGCGTAGTTAATTAAATTGCTGCTAGAAACCGCACGAACTGGCTGTATTATTTTTTATTTATTAGAAAATTGTTCCTTGAATATTAAAACCAAACAATGTGAAAAAAAAACACTTCTATATTATCGATTCTACTTAGATATGAGTTAGATCCCATATTTTTCGAAATTAGTGCCATGCGCACTTATTTTACGGCTTACGAATATTAAACCCTTCATTCGCAGAAGCACACCGCTCGAACGACCGAACAATGGCCATTTATTGCTATATATATATGATGGTAACTAGGTAATCTGCACAATACCTAGGTAATGTGCACTATAATGACCAAGCAAACGGTAAAGTGCATGAATATTTCGTATATACATATTTATTGCACATAAAAGACAAAACACAAAAAGATACAGAGAAGGAATGTACAAGGCAACATTCTCGATTATTATTAATATTTCATTAAGTCTGTCTTTGATAAAAGTCATACTTACTCCATACAAGAAATCAACTTCTTAGGACAAAATATCTACTGAAACAACTTATAGAGTAGGTTACTGTGGCTAAGTTTCAATTGGGTTAGGTTAGGTTGGAACTTAGAAGAAGCAAAACCGGAGCGAGCGGAGCGGAGCGATGCGTATGCAAATAAAACGGGACGAAAGTGTTCCGTGCACATTAACTGTTCACATCATTTTTGTGACGTCGCTGTTTCTGGTTCCCACGACACAGGGTATCCTAGTGTAGGGCCAGAAGCAATGTATGTACCTGTATGTAAATGTTTATGTTTGTTTGTTAGTTTAAACTAGGTAATGTGTGAATATTAGCAATTTTAACTGGTTCGCGACAAATCTTATATACAGTAGTTCGCCATTGTTCGGTCGTTCAAGCGGTGTGCTTCTGAGAGTGAAGGAGATAAGTAAAATTTCGCACTTTAACGGGTCGTACCCGTTAATGTGCACAATACCTAGTTAATGTGCACATGAACGGGTTTCACACTCTAACGGTAACATTTACATAGATTCATGATATTCTGCAATGAGAATTTAGCTTGAGGGAATTGTATGTATTTATTTTTAACCGACTTAAAAAAAGTTGAGGTTTTCAATTCTGTACGTGTATGCAATACTATCAGAAACGCAAAATATTCACACATGGTCTTTTAGGGCTTCCAAACGAGTTTACAAAATTTCATGGGTGTATGTATGTTTGTTATTATGAGAAGTTTGTGCCTACTTAAAAATACTTATTTATTTATTTATTTATTCAGGAAGCCAACATTTATCATTACAAAAAATGTTAGGTACCTACTATAAAGACTTAAGAGAAAAGCCAATTATAGGGTTCCATCGATAACATTTATACTTAGATTATAATTACCTATTTTTTTTTTATATACTTACTTATATTTTTACTTAATTTTTGTGTTATTTAACAATTAAACAATTTTGATGAAAATTATATTGTTACTTCTGAGGGTGGGTTAGTGTGTGTATTTGAGGGTGTGTGCGTGTGTGTGCATGAGACTTACTTAGTTTTTGATTCTCAACCTCAAAAAAATCGACAACAAATTAGTTTACATTTCAATTGGTGAGTGTGGTTATTTCGTCTTTTCTAACATTTATGTTGAAGTCGACTTATTTTTTTATTTTTTTTATTTACCGTGCATTTTATTGTTTGCTTAGTCATAATCTCTGTATGTAACGTTCAACGAGCTGTCATTAGTTATAAAAAGAAGTGAAATATAATTTCGTGTGTATGACACAGCCAATCGCCCGAGTTTCTTGTCTCTAAAAATATAATAAAATGAAGCCCGGAACCATAATTTAATTATAAAGTTAAGGTTAAGAATGGTCAAGTAAACAGAAAGCTTACTTTGTCCGAAGAGATATCCGTCTATGTCGATGGATGGAACTCATTCCATTACCCTCCTCGGTTACCGCTACAAATTAACTTCCGACGGTAGATAAGAATTTTCTGAGACGTATCGATCCGTTCTTCATCTTGCTGAGTATTCGAAAGATCTTGCTTTTATACTTGTTCTTATACCTTTGCTTTCATGATAACTAGAGACCGGATTATTTGCATTTGGTTATTATTATATGCTAAGTATTTGTTGTTATAGTGGCAAAAGAAATACACATCATCTGTAAAAAATTTAACTGTCTAGCTATCGGTATCGGTTTATGAGATACAGCCTGGTGACAGACGAACGGACGGAGAGTGGAGGCTTAGTAGATACTATAATATATAGGGTCGCAAGGCACCCTTCGGGTACGGAACCCTAAGGCCGGCCAAATACAGCTTACAGCTAGGTTTAGGATTTCCGAATCAGGATTCCGGACGTAGTTAAATCCATATAAATCTATGGACATACCACATACATACTGTAGTTTTCCGTTTGAAGTTTTTTCCGATTCTGAATTACGACAGAAACCAAATATATCTCAAAATAATGTGTATCATTAGTAAATTATTTATGAAAAAGAATTAGTAAGAATCACGTATGCTTAGGATGTGGTTTTGCCTATTGAAGTTCTGCAGGCGCTCATACAAAATTTCGTAATTTCGTAAAAAAATCTTTATTGTACTCGCATGAAAAACAGATTTGTATATAGAATAACCGGCTAAATGCGAGTAAAACTCGCGCACCAAGGGTTTCGATAACACTTGGAGAGCGTAACACGTGTAATTAGGTTTCCACATATAAAAAACTAAAGTGTGATGTCATCCATGTAAACCAAATTGAATATTTTTTGACGTGACAACGTCTTATAAATTGGTTTGCCGGGTGACACTTCAAGAAACTGCGTTACGCTCCGCTCACGTTATGCGCTCACAATGAGAGCGAGTGAGAGGCACGCGTCCCTTCCACTCGGGCATGGTTAGCCCGCCTAAGAGCGAGAGAGACAGACATAAAAACTGAAAGGCACGCGCACGTGTTACTATTATTTCATCCTTCTTCCTACTATACGAATGAATATTCACATTACAATTATTTTACCACTCAAAGTCGTTGTCACGTAAAACTTTCGCCCGTATACCGACTTTACAGGCAACCAATTTTTTTAGGAAGACAGAAATTTGCAGTTTTCAGTTTTTTCCCTTTACTTTATAAGACCTTGGTTCGTGTCAAATTTTATGATTTTAGGTCAACGGGAAGTACCCTCTAGGTTTTGATTCCCTTGCGAATATCAAGCAATTTCAGCAAAATTGAGACATATGCGGTATCTTTTGATTGCGTTGACCTATAAGTTTAATTTTTTTACAACTTTAAGAGATCACAGACTTCAGTAATCGATATTAATTTAAACTTTATACCTCCATGCCTTTCTGAGTAAAAGTCTTAACAGACGGTGAGACACACAGTCAGACAGTCAGGCAGAAATTTACAGTTTTCGGATTTTTCCCTTTACTTGTGCTATAAGACCTTCCTTCATTCCAAATTTCATGACCCTAGGCCAACCGGAAGTTCCCTATAGGTTTTGATTTCCTTGCGAATTCCACGCGAATTCATACAAATTCAGCAAAATCAGCAAAATTATGATATAACATCGCGGTATCTTTTGATTGCGTGGACCTAAGTTTAATTTTTTCATAGCTCCAAGGGACCATAGTCTTGAGTAATCGATATTAATTTCAACATGATACCACGCGTTCCTGAGAAAAGGGGTCGTGACAGACGGACGGACAGACAGACAGACAGACGGACAACAAAGTGATCCTATAAGGGTTCCTTTTTTTCCTTTTAAGGATCGGAACCCTAAAAAAGATTTTTTTAAATCTGTTCATAAATACATAGTACCAGTTTCGAGGTAACACACATTAAAAATAATAATGAAAAAAAAAACATACAACCGAATTGAGAACCCCCTCCTTTTTTGAAGTCGGTTAAAAAGAACAAATTTTAGCCCCTTCAATTTAAAACAGCATCAGCTAACGCAGACACTCTTCGAGGTCGAATACTTACATTTTTCATGGCTAGCCTATACGTCAACCGCGTCAACGTGACGTGACATCGTTTTGTTGTGTCTAAGCACTGACTGATTTATGTAGAAATATGCAATACAAATCAAAATTCCTTTTTCAAAATCAAAACACCTTTTGTAGGACAAAAACCCCTGGTGACTGGGCTATCTATGGTTCAAATACAAATAATAATCCTACCTAACATCTGTGCTTAGATTTTCTTCGTTGCTGCGTCCTCTATTTCATACCTTATAATTTACTCTATGCTTCCTACGACCCTTTTGACTAGTCATACAAAACCCGCAGAGAACCAGTAGCAATACAAGATTCACCAAACACAAGCATAGTCAAATATATTTCCAACAGATGTCGTTGTTCGACAGGAAAAACTGACTACAACGGCATCTATCGCTATTGGAACAAATTACATAAGTGTCTAGGGAAAATTCAGTGTTGGTTTTCAGGAACCGTGATACGCAGTTAAGCACCACTTGAAACATCTTTACCAGTCAGTTATCTTGTGATAAATGGATAGATGGAGTTACTCTGAAGAAAATTGAAACGGTGAAAAACTTTTTTTCCATAACGATACAGTTCTACTTTTTTTGGGAAAGGCAAGGGTCTTGAAACCTTGTTTCAAACCTTGTTTCAAAGGTGTTGATAGTCAGTATCGCTGGAAAGTTTTTTTAGTTGACAATCAAATAGCCACTCAGTGTTTGATAAGTACTTGGAGGCAGGAAGATTTAAACAACAGAGGTTGTTGATTTGAGGTTTGATAATGTGGCCCATGCTCCGCGCATGCGCTGTGATATGCTGGGTTTTGGCGGCAACAAAACGTCAATGTGAATCTAGGTACTTATGTGGAAATATTGTTGTGATTTAACTTTGATTTTTTTAAGTGTCTCACTTAAATATGAGAGTAGATAAAGTAGTGTATAAAACTGCACAGTAACTAGGTATTAAAACTCTCGTGGGGTACTATTAAAAACAGGCGAGGTTTTTAATAGTACCCCACGAGATAATACCCCTCATTATGCAACAGTTTCATAAACTACTATTACACACTTAACTTGCCCCTAGGAGACCAATACATCTCAAAAACTTATACATGATGAGGTACATAATTATACTGTCATACTTAGTTTTATTCGTTACACTATTCTGCACTAGAAAAACAAGGTTTGGTTAATGGCTTCGCAAAAAAAAAGACCATTTTCTCCATACAATATTACTAGGGGATTATTGTTTCGAACAACTCAGGGTTACCTTATATGACTATAGTTACGTAAACTCACGTAAATTTTGGATCAGGCACCGAAATACATATAATTAACCATTTCAATTAATTTGTCAAACAAATCTGCAATTGAAAGGGTAAGTCAGTATGCTGATTGGTTTTGGCGTAATACCAAGGTCACCTTTACGAACAGTTTTTCAATACTGTCAATAGGAGTTTGCCTTGAAGTCAGTACGTCTCCTTCGGTGTATTTCCTTAGACTTAAGTAGATATATACATAACATTGTATTTTTAAGGCCCTGACATATTTTAAAAGAGGTACGGGGGAGTTTCTTCCCCTTCTTTGCTCCATCCCTAAGCCCACAACTTCCGAAAGGGTAATATACAAAAAATATTAATATTATATTGACGCTTTTATTGATTATTGCTTAGTCAAAGCAATCTGTATGATTTTATGGTCAATAAAAACAAAACTTTGAACCTTTGGAACCAAAAAGTGTTATAGTAAATATTTGACTAATCTATTACTGGGGCGTTCTTCGTAATAAGAGCGTACCCACACAACACACGGCGCGCTCACGCACACATGCAAAGCCGCACAACGCAAACGCACGTGGGACTTAAATTGCGGAAAGATGTGCAGAGGAGAACAAATTGCATAGGTTGTACCATTGTTCATATTTATGACAGAGATTTCGACAGGTGTCATTATTTTAGAAAGATATCACTATGACCAGGTATGATGATTTTGGCTGTCAAAATAAAAACTGTTATATCTCGAAACCTATACTGAACCTAGACCACCGGTTTACATGGAGATGTGATAGCTCTCGGCAAGATCTTCGTTTTGGATGACAGCTGTCAAACTAAAAACGGTTATATCTCGGAAACTAGTGACTAGACCATAGACCACCAGTTTGTATGGAGATGTGACAGCCGCTCTCGGCGGGATCTTCATTTTGAATAACCACCTTTTTGTATAGAGGTAACAGCTCTCAGCAAGATCGTCATTTTGGATGACAGCCTAGCTGTCAAACTAATAAGGTCATATCTCCGAAACTACTGACCATAAAACACCGGATTTTATGGAGATGTACAGCTCCCGAAAAAGGAACATTTTTATACATGTTAATTTCTAAAAAATAAAAAAAACATCATGAGGTATAAAAGTCACAAATAAAAAAAATAAGACACTGTCAAGCCATATCTTTACAAGACTCGCGGCCCAGGAAGAGCTCGCTCACCGCGTGGGTGCCGCAAATTAGTATGGTTATGTCGCTTGGTATGAACATTTAAATCAATATATCTATAAACCGTCTAAGTAAGTTTATTAGGTCATTTATCTTTGCAAACACCTTAAAAAAATCCGGGCAGAGTGGATGGGAAAGGTGTGAAATATCGATGATCCCAATTTCCAAATGCTGTTTTTCGGGATGACATACGAATTGAGTACAACTTAAGCAATTATGCAGATGAGATGATTGTAGTGCCGATTATAAAGAACAGAACAGGTGACATATCAGACATAAATAACTATAAACCGATTTCGCTAGCAACTTCAATTGCGAAGGTATTTGACGGTCTGCTTGACACTCCAGCTCAGCGCCCATCTCCGATTGAATGACGCACTGTTTGGCTTTGGACGCAAATCAACGGAAAGTGCAATTCTCCGTCAAGTATTATGCAGATCGTAAAACGAATGTGCACGCCTGCTTTCTAGACCTCTCAAAGGCCTTTGACCTGGTAGCCTATGATATATTGTGGGATAAGTGCCGGCAATCTAACCTACTGGAAGAAATTGTTAATATTTTCAAATATTGGTACGACCACCAAAGCAACAAAGTGAAGTAGGGAAGTGAATTCTCAGATGCATACCGGATGGAATGCGGAGTCAGGCAGGGGGGTTTAACATCACCCAAGCTATTTAACCTGTATGTGAATGAGCTGGTCGGTGAACTCAGCAGCAGGCGGCGGGGTGCTATGTTGATGGGAAAAGCTGCCACAAAATCAGCTATGCAGACGATATGGTGTTGCTGAGTCCATCGCCAGGGGGGTTGAAAAGAATGCTTGAAGCATGTGAGCAATAACACAGATAGACATGGTCTCAAATATAATGTAAAAAAGTGAGATAATGATCTTCAAGACTGGTAATAAACTACCGAGTAATAGGGTGACCAGCTTCAAGTACCTAGGTCACATAGTAACAGAGGACCTGAGGGATGACCTGGACATAGAGAGGGAGCGCAGGGCTTTGGCGGTCCGGGCGAATATGTTGGCTCGTAGATTTGCACGTTGTACGAAGCCAGTAAAAATCACATTATTTATGGCATATTGCCGATCTTTCCACACGTGCAACCTACGGACCAACTATACCCAAAAGACTCTCAATGCCCTGCGTGTCCAGTATAACAATGCCTTTAGGATACTGCTGGGGCTGCCACGCTACTGTAGTGCGTCAGGAATATTTGTCGAGGCGCGCACTGATGGATTCCATGCTATCCGCGTGAGAACGGCCTCCTAGCGGTCATTGCGGGTCGGCTCGACGGGACTATACTGCAACACTGAGTCTGGGTGAGTGTAGTAACTGGCACTCTAAAAGTGTGTGGAAAAGTGAGCCGTGCCACAGACAGGCCTATTTAAATGAATTAGAACTAAGTGTAATAATAATAAGATAACATAGATTAAGTACCTAATTTTATTTGTTACTAACAAAATATGGATCCTTTTGTGTTCTGAAAAAAATGAAAGATATATTATTGTTATTATTATTTTCTAAGTGATCATTTATTTTAAATGTGAAATCTCATAAAAAAAATCTTCGCAATTCTGTGTTATTTATTGAAAGAGATAACAGTAACATTATTTTTTACTGAATCAGGATGATTTCAAAGGTATATTGTATAGCTCCCTTATGTATGCAATGCAAACGCCCACCAACAACGAACATGCAGAACATGAGTAAACACACACAATCTCATCATAGCTTTAAGCCCTCCCATCCTAAGCTAACAAAAATGTGAGTTAATCCTACTTTTTTGCAAATACGTGCACAGGTACTAGATTCTATTGAAGTCCCTACTTATTTACCGATAAAATCGATTTGCGTTCGACTCTCTCGGGAATTAAAAATGAATACCTGAGGCCCGATTCTCGCGCTCATGCGAATTGAAAGCGAAACGCACGAAAATGACAATATTCTACGTCTACGCTTAAAATTCGCATGGACAAGAAATGTAAATAAAGTAATTCCACTTTCTACATGGAGAAGCAGATTCATTGGCACCGTTGGGCATGGGCAAACTTATTTCCTTGATAATTTTGTCCGTCCCGATCGGTGCCAATGAATTTGTTTTTCCTTGAAGCCTTAGGAACTATAGCCCTATCCCTCCCTCACTTCTTCACCCCGCACCCCCTCCCCTACCACAGAAAATCGCCAGCAAGTTCCGAGCTTTTGCGTCAGATGGCCAGTGATCAAAAATTTTGAGTGTGACCTCCCTATAACCTATATATAAGTTACTCTATGCTCTAAAGCGTTAATAAATAAGCAAAAGACAAACATATCAAATACACGTGGCAACGCGTCGAAGCATCTTAAACGCGACTTAGCGAATGTTTTCTTTTATAAAATTGTAACTTTGTCGTTTATAATTATAAACTAAATTAAATTATTTTTCATTTCATTTAAAAATACACGTGATTGTCTATTTTTTTACTTTCCGGCGTATAAGTTTCTTGAAACAACTGAGTTCGTCTCTGATCGGCCCCAGACCCACAACATAGGGGTAGGAAAACTTAGTAAGTAGGTAAGTAACAAAGTTTTGCCAACTAGTTTGGCCTAGAAAATTAAAGCCAGCGATGCATTGCTTTCTTCGCGCCCCAGGACTTCTCAAGCCGCACAAGCAAGCTAGAAAATTGCATCGGTTTGACAACCCTTGAACAAATCAAGCGCTGAACTCCAAAATTGCTAGCGCAATGTTTACTTTAATTAAAACTCGCTGCAGATTCAAAAGTTCTTATAACTGGTGCAGAAAAATAATATTATGGACTTCAAAAGTTTATAAATGGTCAATCGTCAAGATATATACATATTTATCAAAGCCTAGTATGTACTAACAAAGACTAGTAAACTGGGCTAGTAGATTTTAAAAACTTCTTCAGCTCGATGCTCTTCTTAGCGGCTCATACCAAACACGATGGAAACCGTTGTGTATTCAGAGACAAGTGAAAGGCAGGGCTGCTCGATTGGCACTGTTCGTTTATTGGCTATAGTGTATTTAATATAACAGGCAACTTGACAAATGTTAATCTTAGCCTGTTACCCTATCCAATATAACAGCAAACTTGACAGCTAACCTAAAACTTCATAGAATCCACTTTTTAATCACTAGGGATGTTACCGAAACAAGCGGAAAGAATCGAAATTGTTTATTCAGTTGAACTAACAGAAGAGTTGTCATCGCCATCACTGCTATTAGCACTTAAATATATTATTATTTCATTTTCTAGACCAAACTTTAATATTTTCTGTGGTGTTTTAACCTATTTCCCACTTTCTTGCATTCTGTCTAATTTCCAAATCAATAAGATTCAACTGCTTTACCGTTATAACGAATCTGTAAATAACAATAGGAACCAAATGAGAGCAAAACTGACAGCTAAACAGAGATAGCAGAGATAGGGCACAGATAAATGTACCTTGTTTTACGTTTGTGTCAAGTGTCGGGTTTCGATTTTTCGAGGCGACAGCATCAAGTACCTAATCAAAGATTGAATGATTTAAGGCAAAAATACAAATTAAATAGATTTAAAACATTTATTTTATTTAAAACATAGACAATAAAACAGGAAATTAAAATACTGCACTCGGCCATTTTGACTGAAACACCGATCACTTGGAGGAACGCGGCCTTTCCGTGTTGCTCGAAGATCACAGCCTTGGAGATCACAGCACATGACGTCAGGAATATGGAAGCACCTTGTGTTTGGTTATGATTCTACTGATTACGTATTAAGATAGATTTTTCATTAGTTTATGTATGATTTGTCGCCTCCACTCGATTTTACAACACGACTGTATAACAATGGAACCAGGCTTTGTTAAGGCAAACAGCTCAAATTGGCCTAGGGTTAAGAGGAAAAATAAATAAAATAAAATGAAATTGATTGATTTGACATAGCCGCAATATTTAGACTATTTCACGACTAACAAACAAGCCACACTCAGCTCCTCGTCCTGCTTTTCGTGCGTGCTGCTTCTCGTCCTCGCGAGAGTACTCGCGCGTGTAGTGTGGCCGCGCATAATCGTGATGCTCCACACTAAGTAACTAGGGTCATTTTCCTTTAAATCGCGCCAAAAAGCCGACAAGGCGGCGGCGCAGCGCGAGGTCGAGGACGAGAAGCACGTCGATGAAAGTGGCCACACCATTTCCCTGCCTCATTACATCGTCCTCGTCACTCGCCACGCTACTCGTCGTGTGATGTGGCCGCGCCATATAAAATCTATCAATATATGATGACATACTCACATACATCAAAGAATTGCTCTATAAAACCACAATTGCAATATAAAACCACAAAACGTATTCGCTGATGACTGTGCGGGAACTTCAAACTGGGCTTCGAAGGAGAAATGCATCAGTAGTTGAAAAAAAAAGCTTATCTGATAGAAAGGTAAACATACAAATAATTCGAGGTTATGTTTCGTATTTTCCTCAAATTGATAAAATTCATTTATTAACAATAATGTGCTTTCTGTTCAAGATTGGAGGCTTACGACCGAAAAAAAAATCTTTGGAGGGTATGAGGACATTTCAGAAGACCATCCTGATGTATAGTCGCCATCAGATACATACCGAGATATCAACGCTAATTCACCGCTTCTTCATATAACGCAAGCAAATATCATCAAATTATGAGAAAGAGTACTTGATCGTAAATCTATTTACCCGCCTTTGTAAAGAGTAGGTAATGACTTATCCATAAATAAACACTTTCATTGAAATACAATGCACACAACCTCGATGAATTACTTGCCTTTGAAGTTTTTAATGAAAATTCGTTTATTTCGTTTATTTCAGGCTTCTTGAGCCCATACTTAGTTACAATGTCAATATTACAAACTATAGGTACCTACATTATCAAGAAAGAATACATACCGACTCAGACCAATCATACAGACATTCGTACAAAACGCTGCATGACAGCACGGCCCCCTGGCCGATGGCCCACTTACATGTGTCATCACCCAGTGAGCCAGGATATGACCGTCCATGTGGTCTGCCCATACCTTCAGGAGGCTGCTGGAGCTCCCCCTCAGCCTGGCCATCATAGAGGCCATTCTGTAGCGCATTATGGCATGGAAGCCGTCTACGTGGGCCTCCGCAAACATTGTTGATGCGCTTCAGAATCGGGACAGCCTCAGCAGCACCCTGAAGGCATTATTATACTGAACACGGAGGGCATTATACGCTTTCTGCGTGTAGCCGGCCCATAGGCTACAGGTGTAGGTTACCTGGCAAACCTACGAGCCAACATATTGCATCTTACTGCCAATGCCCTTCGTTCCCTGTCTATATCAGTATGATCACTAAGGTCCTCTGTTACACACAAGGCACTTTCCGACAGTTTTCTTAGTTTGGGCTTCTTAGGATGAGTTATATAAGGTCTCCTATTTTTACAATTATTACCACTGAATTGAGGTATCACTCTTGGAAAGTTTCAAACTTTGTTTGTCTACGGTCTCGTCTCAGATGCGCTACCTAGCGTGAGAAATTTGCAGTTTTGCTCCAAAACCCACCCAGATTTATCAATAAATACTTAAGGATCGAATTCCAACCTCTTTTATACAGGGACATAAGACTCGAAACAAATATTAAGTTACTGTGCAATAAAGAATATGAATATGAATATGAAAATATTTGCTCTATGATTTCGGTCATCAGCGCCATCTAGTGACAAGTCAGTAGAGTGTAAAACGGCGGGAAAGAATGTAAAAAGATATTTACAGCCACCTTATCAAACATGTAAACAAATCAATATCAAACTTTGGAGAAGTTAAATCTCCAAAGTTTGACGTTGATTTGTTTACTTACATGTTTGCCATGTTTGCGGTTTCGACGGTTTATAGCCAATTTTACTTGTAAGAATGAAAACTCACTATAATCTATTCGGTAGTGGATCAAAGTGATTTGACAGGTCGAGTGATACCCGTTTTTTCCGAAAACAAATAGTGTTGTGCCAAAAAAATCGAGAGCATTCGTTCAGTGAATGATTGTTTGTTTATTTTATTGTCGAAGTTATTTCTAAAGCCCTTTAGATGTTACAATATTAAAGTATGCCTAACTAATGTCTACTTTTAGGAGGTGTACACGAAATTGCGACATTTATGGGAATTTCAACTATACATAGGTATCCCAGAAAGTTTCGATGATCTTTGTAGAAGTTCGACCCGTGTGAATAGCCTATAACCAGTTTGCGCAATAATTAGTGTTTTTAAGCTGCCCCGTTAGCAAAACTGTGAATTAAGTATAAACTATTCATTCATCTGACTTTTTTATTTCATTCATTTAATCGATTCAAAAATACACGTCACTATGATTCAGCAGCGAGCAACATTAGTCATCGCTAAGTGACATTTCGACCTGCCAAATCACTTTGATCAATTACCGAATAGGGTATAGTGAAATTGTCTATCCATCAAAAATATTTCGGAAATTGAATGATAACAAAAAAAAACAATGAAATCATAATATACATCATATACGTCTATTAAAGACGTATAAGTTGTAGTATATCTACAGAAAATAAATACATTTTAATTTGACACATCTGTTATGTGATAAGTATATTCACATCATTCTTTACAAACATTGTCCATAACCACCCTTCACGGGAGGGTGGAGTCCTTGAGCATCCAAGGAATTTCATTGTTTTAAATTTGAAATTCTTCATTTTCATAAATATTTCATCATGCGGGCTTATCTCAGTCATGTTGGTTGAGTGCGTTTTTCCTCGGCGCCGATCTGCAGTTTCTCGATGTTGGCCACCACATTGGGTTGGCTTTCCACTGTGGCCTCTCGATTCTGAAGTCAAATTGATTACTTCTTGATTGATTGATCAAATTGATTCTTGGGGTTTAACTCGAACCATTTGTTTTTTAAGACTAGGAAACACGTATTTAGTTAATGATGGAACTTACAATTTCTTTTAGGATAGGAACATTTTTCTTCGGGAATTAATGTCAACTAGACTTGACAAATGCATTTAGAATGCGTGGAATGGAACTTAAAGTTGCTGTGTTGCCATATTTTTACGATTTGTTTTAGTAACAGAACTATTTGAAAAATTTGTAAGGGATGAATGTCAAGACTTAACATGGGTATATGCATTTAGAATGCGTGGAACAGAACGCAACGTCGTGATGCCTCGATGCCTATTCACTGATTTTTAGGGTTTCGATCCTTAAAAGGAAAAAAAGGAACCCTTATAGGATCACTTTGTTGTCCGTCTGTCTGTCTGTCTGTTTGTCCGTCAGGCACGACCCCTTTTCTCAAGAACGCGTGGAGGAGGTATCATGTTGAAATTAATATAAAATTACTCAGGTCTATGGTCCCTTGGAGCTGTGAAAAAATTAAACTTCACGCAATCAAAAGATAGCTATGTCATAATTTTGCTGATTTTGCTGAATTTGTATGAACTCGCGTGGAACTCGAAAAGGAATCAAAACCTATAGGGTACTTCCGGTTGGCCTTGGGTCATGAAATTTGAAATGAAGGAAGGTCTTATAGCACAAGCAAAGGGAAAAGTCCGAAAACTGTAAATTTCTGTCTGTGTGTCTATCTGTCTGTCTCACCGCCTGTTAATACTTTTTCTCAGAAACGCATCGAGGTATAAAGTTCAAATTAATATCGATTACTCAAGTCTGTGATCTCTTATAGTTGTGAAAAAATTAAACTTATAGGTCAACGCAATCAAAAGATACCGCATATGTCTCAATTTTTGAAATTGCTTGATATTCGCAAGGGAATTAAAATCTATATAGAGGGATCTCGTTGACTTAAAATCATGAAATTTGGTACAAGTAAGGTCTTATAGCAAAAATAAGGGGAAAAATCAGGAAAATGCAAATTTCTGTCTTTCTAAAAAAATATTCAATTTGGTTTACATGGATAACATCACATTTAATTTTTTATGTGGACCTAATAACACGTGTTACGCTCTCCAAGTGTGATCGGAACCCTTGGTGCGCGAGTCCTACTCGCACTTGGCCGGTTATTTTTTCTGTCTACGCTCGCGCTCTTTTCACCTTTTCCCTTGTTTTCTGATATTTCGATTCGACGACTTTATTGACTATTATAGTATCGGTACCAGAACCGACATCAGGGCAGTCCTTTCTGGGTAATGGCAGTCTTGTGGCTACTCCCTAGAGTGTTTCTTATGAGCCGGAGGCGCTGCGGAGCGCGGCGGCCGCGTGCCGGGGAAGAGCAAGCTAGATGACCAGGGCCCGAGTTTTACTGTACACAAGCATACCACAAGCCTGGCACAAGCTTCAATACGACGCATTTGGTATTCCTTCTACTAAAACCGGAATCGCAATTCACAAGCGCCACGCCACCACGCCAGCCTACTGTCCGACAGTAGAATACGAAGTAGGCTGGCGTCAGGCTGGCGCTTGTGAATTGCGATTCCAGTTTTAGTAGAATACCAAATGCGTCGTATTGAAGCTTGTGCCAGGCTTGTGGTATTATTGTGTACAGTAGAATTCGGGCCCAGAAAGCCGAAGCGGCGACGGCGAGTGAGGGAGCCTGCGACGAGCTGCACGGGGACAGTCGCCGCGCTATGTTGCGCCGGAGCAGATGCATAAGCAAATAATGGATTTTAGTATAAACATGTTTTAGGTTAGGTCAGGTTAAATATCTCAAGAACCTCAGAGAGTTTCAGTCAAATCGCCGTCAAATCCGACTTCTTTCACAAAGTGCACAAACCACCCATCGAAATCCCAGTATCTACGTTGTAATGCATATTGTTAGATGCTGAGGTTGGATGCAGCAATACAATAAAATATTATACACATATATTTCTTAGCATAGGTACCAGTTCAAAAGGACGAAAGGGTCTCTCCATATTTGACAGAGTGATGGGACTTCACATTGGAAAAACACATTCCTATGGAGCTTGTGGTCGTAAAAAAACAAAGCTTCCATGTCTGCTCCCGAGTGGCCGTTCCGTGTGAAGAAGCGAACAAATATGGCGATAATGGTCGCGTTAGTTTTATAAGGTAAACCATTTCAGTTCATATACTTTGGTACCCCGTAAATAAGATAAGATAGCAACAACGCAAACCACAACGGCAGCACAATTACAGAATCACGTAGACCACCAGGGGCCTAATGCTGCTCTGAGAATTACACTTATATTTCATTACTATTCCATTGCAAACACCCAAAATGGCGTCATTTGGTATTCTCCTAAATTATTATCTATCTCCTTATTTTCTATTTACGTGTAGCTACTAATTTTTCATTAAAATTATCATTGCTATGTAACTAATTTCATGATCAAACCTACCTCATAAGCGGCCGTTCAGATACTATGTAGGCGAATAGACCTTAAAACCACCGGGTCCAGAGTGTTAATTAGTATGTAGGCCTAAGGCAACTATACATCACACTTTAGAGGAAACCTTTTGTATGTAAATTCTATAGTAACAATATGCATCGGATGGGAAATCGAGTACAGCACCTCTCTACGGGTGTTATACCGATACAGTCACGGACTCACGGTATGGATTGGAAATATAAAAAGGTAACACTGGGAACGAAGGACATTCCGTGACCAAAATATAGATTTTAATTAAATTTTCTTGAAATCTGACAGCATGTATTAGGTTTGGATGTTTTTTTTAGTTTTTTTATATAACCAACCGTTAAGTTTATGTAGTTCAAAAAAAAAAAAAACATGTCGTGTCGCGAAATTTGTCGATTTTTTTCAAGAAATGGTCGACCATACCATGAAACTAAACAAAGCGATATGCCCATGATGTTTTTAAACCAAAGGCTAGTTATGTGTCAGTTTCATTCACAAGGAGCGATTTAAATGATTAATCTCATGCCTTGTCAGCAAGAAACTGAAAAACACCCCCGAGTTGCACAAAAAAATTGAAAGGACAATGGCAGTATATTATTATCTCATCTTACTAACGCGTCTATGAAACCCACCTATACCCCAAATAAAACTGTTTATTGCAGTACAATTTTTCATACTACTGTGGAAGACATTACACGCCACATAAATATGTATTGTATCGCTAAAAAAGCTAACGTAACTGGTATCGGGGGTTACTACTGACGCCAGAAGTGTTTATGATTGTAAATCGAAATTAAACTGGTTTATATTAAGAAATACCTCTTCTTTTTAACCGACTTCCCAAAGGAGGAGGTTTACAATTCGTCCGGATGTTTTTTTTTATGTATGTGCCCCGATTGCGCTTAGACGGATGGACCGATTTGGAAGATTATTTTTTTGTTTGAAAGGGTTTACCTTCCCATCGGTCCCATTGATACCAGGTCAGGATTTGATGATGGGATCCTGGAGAAATTGAGGGAACTCTTCAAATATTATAGGCAGACCTAAGTGATTTTTGTGTTTTTTATAATAACTCTTGCAAATGCACATGGTAAGCCTAATATTGTGATGCAGAACTGATGATGAAGACCACACATGGCCACCAGAACTGCTCAATACTAGGTACAAATACAATGCGTGGCTGACGGGCAGACGCCTAAACCGGTGGACTCAGAGCCATGACACTTTGTACAGAGATTTCTTAGTAGCGTGGGGTAGCACTGAGATGGGATTTGACAAAATTAATTCCCCAAGGGGGGGGATAGGGGATTACAGTGTGTATTAAACTCAATCTAATCAAATAGGGTTTGCGGAAGTCGGTTTTTTCTAAAGTTTACTTTTTGTTTTAATTATTCAATGATCATCTTCTATAGTAAACTATCCTCGGTAATGAACTATCATTAGAAAAACACATCAAACACATCACGGGCCGTGCATTTCGAAACCTGGGCTTTGTTTTGAGAATTTGCAAGCCCTTTAGCGACCAGGTTTGTAAAAAACAAATCTATTATCCTAACATAGGAGCATTTTTGAATACGCTTACTGTATATGGTCTCCAATCCAAACTACATTAGGTACATTCAACGCATTGAGCGTATCAATCAAAATTTATAAAGCACCTGAATTTCAGGTCTCATAATCCTGGGCGCTCTTACGAGGAGTCTTGTCATCAGTATCACCTCTCTAATCATGAGGATCGCAGAATTTTGCTTGATATGATGCGGCCGCCTTGATTATTCACCTCTTCTCTCTGAACTATCTTTCTGTGTCCCATCGCGTCGTACTCGTCAAACTTCCATAACGCTTTTCGCTATCCCCCTCATGCATAAAAATTATGCTCAAAATTCTGCGGTGGTTTGCCTTACCAATCAATTTGATATTTTTTTAACAAATTCGATCCTTTTGCATCTTCTAAGGCGAAATTCTGTTAGGATATTATTAAAACTTTACACAATATGGAGAAAGAATAAATGACCCACAGACACGCACATACACACATACCCTCTCACATACATCCATTCATACACTCACACACACACACACACTTCATACATTTTACATGATACATATTATTCAGTGGCCTAGGTTTAAGCGATCACCAGATATAATGAAATATAACGCCCAAAAATCGTAAGTACTTACTAGAATATAATCCCCATTTTAATATGAAATTATCACCAATAAACGTAAAGTCTGCTAACCTAAACAAGGCAAGTATCATCAGAATAATCGGTGAGCTACCCAAAAAGGCCACGCATGCACCAAATATGTACTCGCATTTTATTTTTTTAAATATCCAAATATGTTACTCAATTTTATCCTTATAAAGTAAATTAATATACAAAAATCATTGTTTAACCAAAAAATATCAATGAAGTTCTAAAGGTTTACCTATACTACCGTAAAATAATTACTAAAGGCTGCGCTTCTTAGAGCTTTCAATAAAATAACGGCCACAAAAAAAAACGTTTGTTTGTATTCATTTATTAAAGGCTACCATTTAAAGCGGCAGTTTTGGTAAGTAAAAAAATATAAAATGCATGTTTAATAACAAGACCTGATCTAGCCACATAAAATTAAAATAACCCAGGATGGGACACTTCTTCCATGCCTACAAGTCTGTCCAATATAACAAAACAAAACTACTGATAAATGTCCCAGATGACAGATCGCAGTAATAGTGGCCGTTAAAAAAAAAAACGATTTCGGCAGTTAAAACTTAGATGTTAGCGGCGCGGCGCGTGTGGTGTAGCGACGGGTGGGAGGGGTGGGAATAAAGCCGCGAGACTTAATTTATTAGCCATCAATATAATATACTTGGTTATATGCATTTTTATGGCAAACGTAGTTATATATTTGGGTAGTAATGTCACAAAACTTTGCTAGTTAAAATTTGGTGCATGCGTGGCCTGTTTGGTTTATGAAAAGTTTTTGTAATGCAGGCATGACTTAAATAGCCCGAAAGATTTTGGTACAGGTTTCATTTATTTGTACAAATTATATTATTTTTGGATGAGGCTGTTTGGGGTAACGATTGATTTTTTGGTGGTCATTATATTTCATCCCTTATTCAATACATACCTATCTATAATAGATAGTAGATTGTACAACAAGTGCATAAAACGCACCATTATTGAAGTTCAATTCAGTTTTTGGAAATAAAATCTAGGTGGATTTAATTTCCCTTTACGAGTCTAATAGCAGATTCAGAGTAAAGTATACGCCCGCATATAAAATTGACTGCGAGAGAGAGCCCGCCATAATACTCTTCAACTTTATTTCTAGTTTTATATTTTTGTGTGACTTAAAACCTTTATTCCAACTCTATTTTCCCTGCTGTGGGTGTAAGATTACGGAATAATGAAAGAGTAGAATTTAGAATCACAGATTGCGGTAAAAGCAATTTCAAAAGAATTTTACGCTTTTTTTCATAATCTTTACTTCAATAGTCTGCCAAGAGCGCTCATTTTAGTCAGGAACCTGTGAATCTAATCCTTTTTCGTTATAAATGTTTTTTTTTTTTTTTATAATTATTTGCTCGAAACATTCACAAAACATATTTTATGCTATCATAATCACAAACACAAGATCTATCGCTTCATGTAGGTAATTTATCACTAAGATATTAACAACTTTCAGTCCAAATCACTGGGTACGGAAGTTCCTGCAGGTTATTCATACAATATTTCACACAATACTTGTAGTTAGTGACATTGAGTGCTGATATCAGTATCTCTTTGGGCATTTGTAATTACAGTAGACTCGCCATTTGTCCATTTGAGTGCTTCGCCGAAGACCTGATTGAGCGAACTGTGGTCAGTCTCACTGAGGATTGGTCTCCACGACGGATCAACGAAGCTTGCGGTCCCCCGGATTTACTGCAACGAAACATTAAAATTATTATACAACAACAACGTGTATATCTGTCACCGTGAAATAGTAAAACCCGTTAGATTACATTATAACGAATTTTAATTAGTTAGATTGTAATCTGTCGATAAATTGTAAACTAATTTTACCTATGCTTTTAACGTACTTGTTACAATATAACGCGTAAGTTGATAAGCTGAAATGATGATAACCAAAAACGCTTATGTTATGTCAGTAAAAATATTACAAATTACCTGAGAACATGAAGACCATAGTCAATGAATCCACATTTAAAAAACAACTAAATCACTTCTTGGAGGGCAAGTGTTATTATTCAATAAACGAATATCTGGATGATAAACAATAATGCTCAGTATAAATATATTTCCTGTTTTATTTAAAATTTTATAATAAGATTTATCACATTTGTCTTTATTAACGTATCAGTTTAACGTATCAATGTTTGCGACAATAGTCCCAAGAAGGACTCATCTGAATGGTGAAACCAATTTAGTGCAGCTTGGTTTCAAGAACCCTTGAGTCGACAGACCCCGCCGATAATGTTCCTATCATACAATTTATAATTTGGCCAAACGTGGCATATATGAATATGAATATGAATGTCTGGGCACAGTTTTGGGTCAGGATAGGTAAAAGGGTGTGAGCAAAGCGAATCCCCGTTTATCCTTCGTGTTAGGTTGACTTGTAAGTACCAAAAAAGAATAAATGCTAAACCCTGTCGATCTTGGTTACAATTTATCGTCAGATTATAATCAAACATTTTTTTTTCGTTATATTGCAATGTCACGGTTTTTACAATTTTACGATGACATATCCACTGTTAAATGAAACAGTTATTCGTTTTGGAAATTTCGCAATAAAATTCCATAGTTACTATTAACTTACTTACTAAATTAGTAGGATACCGCGGATAGCTACTAGCCAGATCTTTAATTCTATTTTTTAATAGGTTTAGAACTTTATCTTGATGTGGGTAGGTTGAATCGAGGGCCGTGAACTTTAGACGGACGGTTGTTCAAAGTTCAAATACTTACAAATATTTTAATTTCAGATAACTATGAGATCCATAATATATATTTTTATTACACATCATAGAGTATAAACAAACCTTCAATATAAAAGCTACCTATCAATGGACATTATGTTTTATAGGTGTATAAGAAAAAGCGAAATTTAGGGTATTATGTAAGTAAGTACCTCTTTATTATGGCAATACTGTTCGAGGAGTTGTCAATTACTGTTATCACACTTATCAACTGTCACCGTTTGGTTTCCCAGTTTCCCTCCGTGCCGTGGAGTTTCAACTTTTCAAGTGCTTCTTTCAAAAGTAATCAAAAGAAAGGGCAAGTAACAAAAAATTGGTACAAAAAATGTTACATTGAAGCTGTAAATAATGCTGTAATAATGTTCTTCTAAATAATTTCCAGGAATGCTTCCTGTTTAAATATAATACATTATTGTAGTGCTTCCAAATAATGAGAACAATATCGTGGCCGCGAATAAAATAAACTTTCAAGTGCGAGTAGGACTTGCACACCAAGGGTTCCGATCACACTTGGAGAGCGTAACACGTGTAATTAGGTTTCCGTATAAAAAACTAAAGTGTGATGTCATCCATGTAAACCTAATATTTTTTTTAGAAAGACGCAAATTTGCAGTTTTCAGATTTTTCCCTTAACTTGTGCTATAAGACCTTGCTTCGTGCCAAATTTCATGATTCTATAGGTCAACGGGAAGTACCCTCTAGGTTTTGATTCCCTTGCGAGTTCTACGCGAGTTCATACAAATTCAGCAAAATTATGATATAATATCGCGGTATCTTTTGATTGCGTGGACCTAGAAGTTTAATTTTTTCACAGCTCTAAGGGACCATAGACCTGAGTAATCGATATTAATTTCAACATTGTACCTCCACGCGTTCCTGAGAAAAGGGGTCGTGACAGACGGACAGACGGACAACAAAGTGACCCTTTTAAGGATCGGAACCCTAAAAACGCATATGATCATGATAATGGATAAAAATTCAGTCCCAGAAAAACACATCTCCTTTTTAGGGTACCGTACCCGAAGGGTGCCAAACGGGACCCTATTACTGAGACTTCGCTGTCCGTCTGTCCGTCCGTCTGTCCGTCCGTCCGTCCGTCCGTCCGTCCGTCCTGTCTGTCACCGGGTCCGTCTGCACGAACCATAATAGCTAGAAAGCTGAAATTTTCACAGAATGTGTATATCTGTTGCCGCACCAACCACAAATACTGAAATACGAGAGATATTGCAAATTAAAGGGGGCCCCGATACAAGAGACGTGTTTAGATACACTTACGCATTTCAAAATGGATAGCAACCATGTCATAGACACATATACTACACATTTAAATATGATAGCATATTTCGCGTCAACCTACATGGTTGTGGTTAGCCGGTGCGGTATGATGTAGACTCTCAATCCGGAGGTCGTCGGTTCAAATCTCGTGAAGGCATAAACTTTTTAAATTTTCTTTTTGTTTATTTTTTTATTGTTTTGAGTGCTTTTGATTTGTTGTACGATGGTACGGTACCCTTCGTGTGCGATACCGACCCGCACTTAACCGATTATTTGAAAAGTTCCTTGGAAGCAGTAGAAATAAATGATAATCCTGATTCTAGCGTTTAAATTAGTTAAATGACAACTTAAATTACGGTGGCTTGTGCGCGGCAGCGCCAACTCCATCCTGGCGATCATTGCCGAAAGGTTGGACTGTCCGAAACAATTCTATTCTATTCCGATCCGCAGACACTGGGAATCTTTAGACATGGCCTCGAATAAGAACTGGAAGGGTGTCGGATCTAGTTCCACGTAAGGCTATTCTTGTTTTGTTGTGTTGTTATATTTTACATGTAAATTTGTATGTTACTGTACTGTTATTTATTATGGACTTAGAAATCCGAAACAAATAAATTGAATTTAATTACCGTTCACTTCTCCTTTTCTTCTTTGGCCACAGATGGAAAGCTCCGTAAATAACAGGGTTGACTAGACTGTTGGACATACCGAAGAAGAATATTCCAGACAAGAGCTCCTCACTTTGCTGAAACAGGAGAGAAAACTCGAATTACCATCAAATTAGTGGCTGGAAATTGCAATGACTTTGCAGCATAATGGTTTCTTGTGCCTGGGAATATGTTATTCGCTTACAACCTGCAGTGCTGGCTGGCATGCTCAGCATGCCTGTTTATTTGACGTCGAAAGACTACTTTCCATGTCTAAGGTAGGCTTGTGAAGCGAGCGTCACAGACGCAGGATCTATAGCTTCATCGTTATTTACTGGCTGATAACGCGGTCACAGCGGCACTGACGCCGCGTTAGTGTCGCTGCGCTCTCGAATGATGTTCCCTAGAATTGCATACATTTGCATAGAACATCTATATGTCGCTCTGTCGCGGCGTCACAACGCGGCGCAACTTGCGCTATAGACGCTCGCTTTGAAAGCCTACCTTTAAGTGTCAGCAAAATAAGAGAAAATGATGACATTAATTTATACATGACAAGGGCCTTTCTCTTGTCTAGCATGCTGCCCGTGCAGGTTCTTAAAGAATAAAAAGATTGCATTTAGTTAATTTAGTGTAAAGTAAACTTGCGCGTCCACTGCGTTGGAATCGGAGCGTACGGAACGGACTGATTTGTTGCTTTGTATAATTTCAGGATTTTATATTTGATTTCTATGGTAGTGCGTGCATTGGATCAGCATTTCTGCGTTGGAGAGCTATATGCCTTCCGATGACGTCACCGCCTCGTACGGAGCGTAATACGCTCCGATTCCGACGCAGCCAGTGGACGCGCAACTTATGCACTTACGCATAACTTACGCATGGAGGACGGACGGTACACCCCGGTACACAGAATTTCATACGATTATGAATGACAGCGTAGGCACGGCGCGTGCATCATATTCATAATTATGTTCGCACGCACATAAAAAGTATCTGACTCACTAATGCCCGGTTTCCTAGGCGCTGATTAAAGTTAACAGGTTGGTTAAATCAGCTTCAGCCAATCACGAGCCGCTATTATTCAAAATGACGGCACGTGACTGGCCGAAACTGATTTAACCAACCTGTTAACTTAATGAGCGCCCAGGAAACTGAGTATTAATATAAATTTCAAATTATATTGTTCATGCGATCGCCGAACCTGTTGATCTAAGATGTATCCTTTGATGTGGTTAATATTTGGTAAGTTGTTTATCCATGTGCGAATTTCATTAAAACAATTTTGCATGGAATTTAATAGCATAGATTAAACAATTTCCACTTATTGTAGGAATTCATACGATACCATTAGAGGTGAATAATTAAATACGAACTCACATTTTTATCAGGATTCAGAAACGTAAAAATTATCATCATCACATAATACGGCGTCCACCATATGATAAATGCTGCTACGATGACTACAGACATCCTCAAAGATTTCATCTTGGCTCTATTGATGAGTCGTCTTCTATTGAGATCTGGAGTGAGGTATTTCTCTTGTCCTCGTATTTCGGGCTTGAATAATTTTTCGCTCTCTGGAATAAGAAAGGAAGGTAAATTTAATTTATACTGTAATGTTTACGTTGTGTTCTTTATTAATCTCATCAGGGTATCCTTTGTTCAAAAACTCCAGCATGAGTATTCATTCATACTGAAAAATAATATACTTTCTGAAATACGCGGTTCAATATCACTCGTGTCCGAATAGAGGCGTATGCCCCTCGATGGGGACATTAATGGGCTACATTTACTTTCACCTATTAGTTAATCAGCATTATAAACCCATTTATTTCATCATTGCTTTATTTTCGTGGATAAAGCAAATGAATACGGTATTGGACAACATTAAAAATATTCGACAAAATGTGGTAATTCTATCAGATAGCAAGGAATATATATTCCAATAAATTTTAGAGTAAAATATGGCTTTTTTGCGGATTCAAGGAATGAAAGTGTATAAACTATCGAAATTTAATTGTGACGAAAACACGCTGTTAAAATAATAGGTTGGTATCAGTTGTTTCTGTCAACATTTTCGTCATGAGCCTAATAATTTTGTCGATAAGTAGTTGCATATTATATATTTATGTAAGCAACCTTTTAGTTAAATATATTGTCTACCCCCGCTCATCTATCAACCTCTCTCATCGAAACTTGGTTTGCTGGAAGAGATCTCTTTTTAGAGATAAGCTCGCCATTGTACACTTTACATCATACTTTTTTGTGTGCAATAAAGAAACGATGAAGTAGTGGAACTCCCCAACCATTCGTTTCGAAGCTCAAAATGGAGTCAAATTTTGTGCGAGCTGATAGCAGCAACCTACCCAGGAATCATCAATCACCAGGGCCAGGATCGATGTTTTTAAGGTTGCACTATTCTTCAATAATAACGCGGATTATTTTGCTGCTGAACTAAATGTAAAAACAACAGTGTAAGTACCACCACGTAACTAGTTAGTAATTATTTATTTACAAAATTTCGTACCTTTTATTTCACTTTTCCTGCACTATTTACTGCGTTTTACTGGTCGGAATACAAAGGCGAGCGTTCACCAACGAGCGAGCATGTGACGTCACGCGAGTCATGTGACCGGGGCGGCGCCATTAGAAATAAATAAAAATAATATGATTATGAAAACACAGTGTTTTCGGCGCGGTCTTTTTTAAACTGTATTATTATTTTTTATTGAAAATACGGAAGATATCCCGGAAATATTTATGTAGTTCGCTTAAAATGTGATGACATTAATTTTAATTTTTTTTTCAAAATTAGGCCAATACCTCATGCCTTGCCTTTGGATAACTCATGCTTGAATTACAAATGTTTCTTTCCATCATAATACCTCAAAGTAGATTAGATAAACAAAAAACACTTTGTTTAATGTTTTGTTTTCTCCTAAACATTTCAACTTGATATTCAAATGAGGAGAAGCATGGTCATTTATTACGACGGATGTTTAAGATCCACGTCGTACTCATATCAACATTTATGATAATTAAATAAACAAATATTTATGATTTATAATATTTACGGTGACTTAAGATGCATCTTTAGTATGTTAAAATAATACGATTACCGTGGCCCCCTAACGTGGAACGTCACTTTTCCGTCATAGGTTTTGAATTTTATTACGAACGCATGAGGTTCAAAATCGCGATGCAACAAATGTATGGCATGTATCGTAAGGGTTAAATTATGAATAAAAATAATAATTAGTCAGTGTGGTGAATACACTAACATCGTATCATATCTATCCGTCCAAAACAAACGCGATTCTACATATATTACAATGCCGCAAACTCGTGGTTATATGACTATTAAACATACTTATTTGAAACTACAGTGTGTCTGCCGGCAGATTTTACACTTCAAATATTCCTGCAAACGCCTAGAAAAGCGGTGGGTGGGGGAGCGGGGAGCATCATTCGGTGCGCAAGTGTTGCGTGCGGGTTATTTAGTAGCAATAAGTCAGTGGACTGGACTACACACGTAGGCAAAAATACGCTGAAGTAATTTTGTAACGATTTTCTAAGACCATACGCTTAAACAACATTTTTTTAATGATGAGGCGCATTTCCACATTGCAGGTTACGTCAATAAACAAAATATGCGTTATTGGAGCGAGAAAAACCCGAAAAAAAAACCATCAAAAACCTCTTCATGCCTGAAATAAACAAATTGAATTAAATTGCCCGAAGACCACTGTATGGTGCGCCATTTCTGGTAACGGCATAATAGGCTTGACGCCAAGGAAATCCAATAAATCTAGGAACACGTCTTAAGAATTGTATATTTCCAGCAGATATATTTTATAAAGTCAATTTAGTGCAAAATAAGACAGCATTTGATGGCACTTTTACATGACGTCATTCTGTTGTTATTTCATAGAACTCAGGAACAAAAGTTCCGTTTTGACAGTTCGTAAAAAGTATATCTATTTTGACTTGACAGGCCACAAGCCTATTTTTTTCGGCGCACGTGAAACTGTGAATTCAGAACGATATTGCGCGATGCTGGATATCTTTTTTATGCCGCAACCATGCTGGCTACAATATATATAACAGAACTCATTTACAGCAGGATGGGGCCCGGCACATATGGCCAGGGTTCTCAATGACTAAATTGATAGAGATTTTCCCTGGAAAAGTCAAAAGCCGCTTTGGTGACTTGGGTGACATCGACTGGCCCCCCAGGTCTCCAGATCTGACCCCATTCGATTTTTTTTTACCTTAAGGGAATCCCTTAAATCTAATGTATTCAGCAATATGTCTGCAACAATAGGCCCTGCTGACTGTAAATATGCGACGTGAGATTACGGCTCTCTGCCAGCGAGTTTTCAGGGACACGAGGACGAGGTTGGAAGAATGTGCCCAGGAAAATGGACGCCATTTGAGTCAAGTGATTTAAAAAAAAACGCATATTCTACTGTATAAATGAATAACTTTGAATACTTTAATATTAGAATTTTTATTTTTATTCAATGTGTAAAATCTGCCGGTGGACACCCTGTATAATTTCCTCTCTCAAAGCTTTTAATGAGTAGCATTAGTATCTGGGACTCACAGTCATCTTAAACACGGAAGCACCCAAAACAAATACCACAATGTAACCTAATTAATCTTACATAATTTAGGGTTGGTACTTACGTGCGATAGTTCTAACTGTTGATACGTAGGTCGAGATTAGTATAAGGAGAGGTAGTATGAACATAAACACTAATGATAGAGTTGTGTAGGCTTGTTCCTGCCATCTCTCGGTATAGAATCCGTGTGTCACGCATTGGTAGAATTCTTCTACAAATGGACCCTTCGCGACGCTGAAGACGAACGCCTGAAACAAGGTTTAGAGTCCAGGTCAATACGATTCACAAGAAAGAAAAAAACTAGGTAGGATACCTAGAGATGTGTGGGCTTGAAATAGGAAGGCCTTTGCCCAGCAATGGCCTAGCACAGTATAGGCTAGGAAAAATCCTTCCTATATATAATACATATCGTATATATTAATTGCACATAATTGACAAAACACAGAAAATACATAGAAGTAATTTACAAAGGCAAGCTTATCCAGCTTATTATTTGTTATTATAGCGGCAACAGAAATACATCATCTGTGAAAATTTCAACTGTCTAGCTACCACGGTTCATGAGATGCAGCCTGGTGACAGACAGGCGGACGGACGGACGGACGGACGGACAGACAGCGAAGTCTCAGTAATAGGGTCCCGTTTGGCACCCTTCGGGTACGGAACCCTAAAAACGGCATGTGACGTTACCACGCCGGATCGTGTTAAATAGATTAGACTATAAAAGGGTCGACTAGAGAAAATTCCTTCCAGTAAAATAAACGATTGGGGAAAAAACGATTACAGAAGAAAACGACTGTGAACACGAATGGTAACAAACACGAACGAAAAACGCTAGTAGGGAAAATGCGACTAGGACTCAGGCTACGCGGATCTAAATGCGTTCGGGTAACTGATCTAGGCACTCACCCCCGGCTGACGGTTGACGCAGTTCAAAGGTTACGATTAGCTCACAGATCAAATAACTAATTTCAGCCAGTCACGTGCCGCTATCAGCCAATCACGTGCACCTATTTGAATTAATCATCTGACAACCTCTGTAGCGCAGTGGTTGTGGCACTGCCTACCATGCGAGAGGTCCAGGGTTCAATTTCCGGCTAGGGATAACGAAAAAATAACCCCCGGTATTGGATGTTTACATGTTCGTGATGTCGCTGTTTCTGGTTCCCACGACACAGGGTATCGATTGTGGGGCCAGAAGCAGTGTATGTGCCTGTATGTAAATGTTTATGTTGTTATTCGAAATACTAAAGTCTCCTTAGAGCTTGCACATACAGGTCGGTAGCGGAGCAGAGTGGTGGTCTAAAAAGTGGTCGCTCCAGAGTTCATATCATTACATTACATTATTCAAGCTCGTTGTGTCTTGAATGTTGTTTCAAAACAGTAGATCTTCGAGTAGTAAAGCTAGTAATATGTTCATTATTTTAACAACCTTCTTCAAGGAGACAGCAAAATTGTATGGAAATTCATTATTGTCGTGTTTACCGGCCAGCAATTTCCTGTGAAAATCTATTATTGTCGAGTTTCAAACGCTCGCTGGCGCATAGCAATTAAAATGGGATTCCTAAGGAAATAAAACACGTCTTTTGTATAGGAGCCACCATTAATTGATAAGATCTTGGGAAATTTGTTATTTTTGGGTGTCAACATTTAAACTCTCTACCCTTACAGATCATGAAATACAGCCCGCTGCTTGTAGGTAGGTGTTGGCGGCCGATCGTAGAATCGGGCACATCATGATTAACGTAAACATGTCTTTTTAAAAACATTTTCTATCGGCCGCCGACATAGGGGCTAGGGGGGACGCAAAGGAACATCCTTCGGGTACGGAACCATAAAAATCTACGTCCTTCACGCCACAAATGCCATTTATGTGACACTTTGCACGTCAAATCGGATCACGTTTCATAGGCTTTAGTGTACTATAAAATAATGGCCTAACAGTTGAGAGCATAACGCTTAATATTATAAGATTAAACCGTCTGTTTGTATGTGTGTGTATACATATAATTTATCTGTGGGCCTCTGGCGCTGAAAAGGTGGCCGGATTTCAATGCATTTTCTGCAATGTAGTCTACAACAGTCCCCCTGCAATGGTTCTAAGCCGCCTCACGTCTTGATCACCATTTACCACCATAAAACCGTTAACAGTTACAAATAATGAATGTTCAGGTGCGAGATACGATAACAAATAAACGGTTTAAATACCGTTTATTTGCTATCGTTAGTCTTCCTAGAAATCAGAGCAGAGACTTGTGTTTAGATAGTCATTAAATACTTTTTTTAGAGAACGCTTATTTTAAAGTAATGACGTCAGTATGAAAATTTTAACAGAAGCAGAAAAATACAGATCTTGGTGATTTCTGACGCCTTTACATTACGTATACCAATTCAAACGAACAAAAC
Source organism: Argyresthia albistria (assembly GCA_963457715.1). Taxonomy (NCBI): domain Eukaryota; kingdom Metazoa; phylum Arthropoda; class Insecta; order Lepidoptera; family Argyresthiidae; genus Argyresthia; species Argyresthia albistria. The sequence goes on along the minus strand of OY735260.1, from coordinate 2,773,725 downwards.
ATGCGTTACAATTTTTCCTATCCCGGTTGGCAGAAACCTAATTGTGCCCACTTTTAGCCAGTTAATAATGGGGTTTGAACATACCCGGGAAGCATGAATACTTGAAACTGCAAGTACCCTTAAGGTTTTTCGTGTACATTTATAAAACATAATTATGTCCATCGATAGAGAATTTTTCATTACAAACAACAAATATTCCTTCAAAAATGTCCTGAATTGAAGCGTCTCTGAGACATTTTATTTACATATTCAAACAGAATTATCTCAGAAACGCTGTAAACGTAAACGTGTACCATTGAGCTACCATTTAGTTATAGTAGAGCTCGTCTAAGCTGAAATGACGCGCCCCACTCCTTAGTTTCGTATTTACTTGTCATACAAAACCAAGGAGAGGGGCGCGTCATTTCAGCTTAGACGAGCTCTACTCGTAGTTCAATGACGTGTACACGAGAAATGTGACATTTTGGGGAATTTCAACTTGAGGTAGGTATCCCAGAAAGGTTCGATGTTCTTTCCATTTTGCTCAGTGCCGTCCACGGAATACAAAAATATTTTTTTTTAATACAAGAAACTGTTTTATCTGTTCCGTGGTGCCGTCGCAGCGAAGAACTAAAACAAAATGAAAAGTTTTTCTACTTAGGCATTCATGACTCATGTTTTGATCATTGATTTTGTTCGGAAAGTGTCTGGAGACTTCGCTCGGACCATAATCAAGAAAGTATCATAGTGTCATACCTTATTCCCCGGGGTGGCGAAAGCGGAGTGTTGTTGTTGTTGTTGTTTTCTAACCTCGTTAGAACGTCCGCTAATCATAAATTACATACCTATCTCATTACTAGCAACATGGTCAGTATCGGATTTAACCCGCATCTCCTACGTGCGACTCAAGCGAAAAATCACTAGACCGTAGACAACGCTGGAAAATTTAACTTTCATCAAACAATAATGCGGAGTAGTCGTTATGCTTCGACAGAGATATGCGGTATCGAAACTACGGGTGTGATAAGATAAGATAACTAAGATATAATCTAAACCGATATCTCAGCTATGGAGATGATCTCGATAGCGTGAGAATTTGGGGCCTGCTCAGTAGCCCAATCACGAACAAAGATTCGATAGAAAACTTTATGACATAAAATATAATTTCCTGCGTTCTCGGAAACGTTTAACGTTTAGGCTCAGCTTTCAATTATTATAGTATCTAAACATTAAAAGCTCAAACAGTAGACCGAAATGACGAAAAGTAGTTTTTTTACCTTTCACTTCTAACGTTCTAATATTCGAAGAATAAACAAACATAAAAAATAAAAATAAAAACGAATTCATGTACTTATTACTTCCCTCCCACTCGAGATACAAATGTCATATAAAAACACGAAAACGAGCATACGAAATCTCTCTTCTGACTTGTATTGATATAAATAAACGAATAGACGATCCTAACATCTATATAAAAAGACAAATGACAAATGACTTTAAATACCAAAAAGTCACCAGAAAGGTAAAATTACTTTATTTTGTTTACCTGGATGACATCCCACTTTTCAGTTTTTCTTATGTAGTACTGGTAAGTTTCCCTTTCAATTTCAAACTTAAAAACCTAATTTTAAAATCGTTTCTTAAGTAATACAATACCAGTTTTTAAGTGAACAAACATTAAAAAACCATAATGATATAAAAATACAACCGAATATGGAATCCCCTATTTTAATGGAGTCGAATAAAATTATGAATATTATTATGAGCGAACGTCAAAACTGAAGCATTTTTTTTCTGATAGGTGATACTCATCTTTACGGGGCGTGGACAGACGATGACGCGCCCGGTCCGTCGCCGCTCCGTGCCTGCTCGCGCCCGCTAAGCCGCGCTCTCACCGCCTTGCACCAATTTGTGTCTTATTGCTCATTAATAAGTCATATTACATCGGATGGTTTTAATCGCACCCGCCCCGCGCCCGCTCTGACGCCGCGCCGCACCCGCTCCATCCGATGTATTATGAGACTTATTAACGAGTATTAAGACACAAATCGGTGCAAGGCGGTGAGAGCGAGGCTTAGCGGCGTCGGAGCGGGCGCGGAGCGGCGACACAGTATACATATAGAACAGTAGTAAATCAGAGACCGTTTAGGAGCGTTCGTTACCTACTTTCGCTAGATTCGCAGGGCTGTGTCACGTCTGTGGCATACCTACCTAAAATACTAATTTTGCTTTTAAGTAGGTACCTATGCAGAGTATTTCTGTTACAGTTTAATAGACAATATTGTTTACACAAAGTAATAATATTACTTAGGTACCTATGTGTTTCTAGTTTCCCACTTCATCGAATATTTTAATACTTACCACTGTACTACTTGATTATATGTAAATAATATACCTCATATACCTAACGCAAAACTAAAAAACCTTACTAATTATCACCCATTCACAAAATAATACTTTGATGTTTAATTCATATCATAATGTTTCGTGTGTGCGTTTACATTTCGTTGTGGAAAGTTACTTACTTCTCGGGATCCTTTGGTACCTTTATGGAAAAAGTTATCCAACTCTGGATTTGTCCGTGTTATTAAGGTATCCATTTACACAACAGTACACACGTTTTCGAAAAGACGACGACGATGACATACTGGTGGCGAGAGCGAGCGAACACGGCAACGGCGGCGCGGCCCCGATTGAGGCAGTCTCCGTCATTCCCGAAGGCTATGTGTGCGTGCATACCGAACACGCGCGCATGTGTGCAGCCGTGCGATGTACCTTTGTTCGATGATTATCTACTGTCTATAATAATACTGTGGCGGCGACGACGGAGCGGGCGCGTCATCGTCTGTCCACGCCCTCAGTGTTTTCGATATCTCAAGCTATGTCGATGTTTCGCATATTTTCGTATATATTTATTGCACATATCAGAAAAACACAAACAATACAGAAAAGACAGTGAAAAAAGGAAAAAAATATCTTGAAAAAAATATTTCTTCCAGCTAACCCAGGATTTAATGTCAATTTATATTAACTATATAGGTATGTACATTTGTGCTGTGCAATATGTATTAATTGTTCCGAAATAAACGATTTGTTTGAATTTGAATTTGAGTTTGAATTTGAGTTTGGAGGCAGATTTTGTTTTCTTTTTGTATTGAGTTGATAACTGTTTGAAGGCGCGCCTGTGTTGTTTAACCAGTTTAAGGCTCGATTCGACCAACAAAAAGTATCCCGGGGATAACTTGTAACTTTTTCATAGACACCAGTGACACCTACATCAGATCACCTCATTTTGAACTGTCATTTGTCATCCAAGTTATCCCCGGGATAAGTTATTCTCCATATAATTTTTTGTTGGTAAAATCCGGGCTAAATAAAATAGACTGCTCGATACATTAATCTATTCAGATTGCTCATGAACGAAGTCCTACTAGTTCATCATCTTTATTAAATTTATATGTCTGTGTCGCTGTCTATATTATGTAATTATGTATGTACCTGTACAAACTCAGATGTGCCCTTGGTCTTACCCGCGTAATAAAGGGGGGTTTTTCCCTTTAGGATCCTTATGGCAAATGCTCCATAATCCCTATAATAAAGGACAATGCAAAGTTGTGTATGTAGAGCAAAGCCTTTTTTTCGCGCGGCCATCAACTAAATCTTGTTTTTCTAGTGCAGAATAGTCTAACAAATAAAACTTAGTATAACATGTAAACCTCTACACTCAGTCCGGAGTTTGTGGGCCTGGATATCAGTAACTTTTATAAGGTTTTGAGATGTATTGGTCTCTTAGGGGCAAGTTAAGTGTGCAAACGTAATTATAAATCAGTTTTATTATTGCTCAACTTGGCTCGGTGATCCAGATCGACCAGGCAACACCAATTGTGGTTGATTTTTGGATGAGTCAAGCAAAACGACACTTCTGTGCTTCGGAGGTCGTGTTAAATCGTCGGTCCCTGCTGTGTGAGCCGTTTCACTCCATCCGTCCAAATTTCGACAGCACTTGGTAGTTCTTAACCTCAACGATCAATCCGGATCACTGAGCCAAGCTGAGCTATGAATCAGCTATGATTATAATCACGTTTGCACACTAAACTTGCCCCTCCCCTAGGAGACCAATACATCTCAAAAACCTAATAAAAGTTTGAGCTCCTCTGGCTCAGGACATATCCCCACCTCCACCCAACATCATTCCGACTTCATGTCATAATGAGACAAACGCGGGGAGCAAGCCAACGGGTTAGTTTTATCCATAACTATTTCTGCAGCTCCTCTAGCTCAGTCCGAACCGGACTGAGTGGCAGAGGTAAAAATGTCATACTATAAGTTTTAATCGTTTCACTACATATTCTGCACTAGAAAAACAAGGTTTGGTTGATGGCTGCGCGATAAAATAACGGAACCACTTTTAATTATTTTCCTTTTGGCCTCTAAGTCAATAGGTCAATCAATCAAGACATAGGTACGGTTGTACAAGTATAAACTAGACGCAGTCCAAAGCACAATGAATTTCATGCCTCATCTGAAGCCATGCCTAATCGCTGCTGTGTCAAAAAATCGTTCAAAATCTTAGGTTATAGCATCACCGTGAAGAATTCTTGTGAAAAGGTGTTACACAAAAGTTTAAACAATAGGCCTAATTATGCGTGATTATTCTGCGCAGTGGTAAATGTCTGTCTCCATCTGTGTTTGCACAAGCTGCTCCAATACATATTTTTATAATGAGTAATCAATGCTATTGAAATGTATTTATCTTTAGTTAATAGGTTAATACATTGTATTCTGAAAGTAAATCTAGTCAGTGTCCTTGCGGGATAAGACACTGTATAAAGAGAGTCTGGCGATCTAAACAGTTAAACGGATCTTTTGAGAATGGGATGTTTTGGGAAATGAAAAGTTTTGGGAAACGGATGTTCTGGGAAAGGTACGTTTTGGGAAAGGGATGTTCTGAGAAGGGGATGTTTGGGAAACGTATATAACGGGAAGGGATGTTTTGGTAAAGAGATAGGCTGTGCCGAAAGGGTTATCGTGTATATGTAATTATGTATAGAATAGACGAAAGGGCATGTAACTATATTGGCATACCTACCGTCCGCCACCTTGAAAAAGTCATAAATTCGCCGCAAAAGGAAAAAAATCTGAAAAATGCAAATTTCTGTCTTTCTACAAAAATATTTAATTTAGTTTAGATGGATGATACTACTTTGATAATACTTTAGTTTTTAGGGTTTCATATCTCAGAAGGAGAAACCCTTATAGGATCACTCGTGCGTCTGTCCGTCCGTCCGTCCGTCACAGGCAATTTACTCAGAACATTATTACACCGATGAAGTTGAAAATTGGTACACATATCAATGTCACCCAAAGACAGAGTTGCAATGTAAATATGGAATGTAAGATGCTCTTTTGGGAGGCCAAATGATAAAAATTAAATTAAAAAAATTCAAAATATGCCGTGTGACATATCAAATAAAAGCGCATAATGGGAGAATTTTAAATATATTTTTATAATATTTTTAAGACTTATTTTGAAAAAGTTGTGCTCAATAATATGACCGATTCGCATGTCATCAAAACCTCTGGGGTACTTCCCGAAGTCCTAAAAATCTGAAATTTGTTATGCAAGCACATGTCATGCACCCGCATCCCATAAAATCTACAACTTTGAACCCCTAACCTACTAAACCTGGGGTGCAAAGTTTGTATGAAAAACTGAATTTTAGGGTACTTTTAGGGTATTTTGTTGGTTTTAGTCTTATTATTGTTGTACGAAACCCTCTCAACGCAAGTCCATTTCGCACTTGGCAGCTTATTTTATGTGGATACCTTGTATAGTAACACACATTACACTCTCCAAGTTTGATCGGAACCCTTGGTGCGCGAGTCCTACTCGCACTTGTCCGTTTATTTAACGTTTTCCCCCCTATCTCTGGTATTGATAGATCCTATAATATTACATAAGAAAATTAATTGATTGATGAAAGAATTTTTTAATGCTTCAAATTTATTCATTGTTTTCAGGCAAAAGTAGTAAAAGTCATTACGGACAGTAATTTAAAACGAACGAGATAATAATTACTGTTTAAAAGTTTAGGCCCAGCACGAAAGGATATTTATATCTAAGGATTTTCTATTCTCTATAGCGCCAATCTTCCCGGTCCTGCGCCAATCGCACCCAGTGGGATCCCGACGACTTCACAATATCGTCGGACCATATCGGGCCGGTGGTCTATGCCCAGCAGTGGGTCGATGTGGGCTGAGGATGATGATGATGATGATGAAGGATTTTCTGCAAACTGAAATGCTACGGAAGCTTCTTTAGTTCGAGGTCATTATCGCTTGGTGAAGCACCATCGAAAAATTACAAATACCACGAGATGGCGCTAAGACATATAGGATTTATTCTAAGATTAGCGCCACCTAGAAGTATGTTAACTGAAACCATGACGTTTAAAGGGGTTGTTGCCGCTAGGGGCCAAAGAGTACTACCGCTAGGGGCCAAAGCCTTTTTCGACTATTATTATTTAAATGAAAAACAACTCGCACTTGGCCATAAAGGATTGTAACAAGTACAGTTAGCAACAGATTGTATTAATAGAGTTCTTGAAACTTCTGTCCACACATTCAAATATGTCGTTCATTAGTCATCGTGAGTGGCTTTACCTGCTTGATGACCTTGGTTACTTACCCTCTATACCCCTTTCATTTTACAAATATTATTTAGCGGTCTTTTGATATTTTATTTTGTGTTTCATGTCATTGTTTTGTTAACCAATTATGAAGGGTTGTATTTTTAGCTGAACCAATCAAAAAGTTATTTCTTATCTCATACTAGGCTTTGGAGGGTCTTTACAATGAACAGGTGTCACTTCATGTTTAGACTATCAGTGTGCAGTGTGTGAATAAAGTACTTGTGTGCAGTTTTCCAAAAATAAAATGAACGAGCAAGACGAAAACGCAGCTGGTACAAGCCTATCAACGCAGTTTTCGTTTATTATCAGCAAAGGTATGTTTATATTTTTCTTTTTAATTTAATATGCAGAAAATCACAAGTGGAAAAACTGTCTGGAAAAATAAGGTATCGTGGCCGGACTGAGATTATAGTTTTTTAGCCGCACTGTTTTAAATGTATTTATCTACTTATTTTATTTTATTACTAGCTGGTAATAAAAATAAAATTTACATCATCCGAGCTCAGAAAAGGGAAAAGGGTTTGCAGTGTTAAAACAGTCCTTGAAAGTTCGCGTTTCCGAAGCCGGGCAATGAAAACTAGAAACCGTTCCATTTTCAAACATATTACACATATTACACATCCATAGGTTTAAATGGTTCATGTCATGACGAAGAACCTACCACAGACTAACACTCACTATGCTTGACAGTGTGGCGATACGTACGACTCAGTTTTTTTTCATAAATTGTTTGGGAAACCACGTTTAGCCGTTTTTTAACTAGACGTGCGCAAATCCTGTCCGGGATCTTTCCATACTCCGGCGATCGTTCCATACTCCGACCATATCCGGGAGTTCAAAAAAATTCATAACTTTTTATTTTTAAAATTTTAGAAAAAAAAATAAAAAAATAGTACATACATTTTATGTATTCTATAAAATAAAAATAGCAAAAAAAATAATAAAAAATAAAATAAAAAAATCGTGGCTTTTTTTACTTTTCTCCAAAAGTATTTAACTTTTAATATATTTTTTTTAAATTATTCAAATAGAATGCGTGTTTTGACACCCTAACTTTCGCGTAGTCCTAAAACTTACAACTATAAATGACGATTATGTATTCAAATCTGATAAGTATACACGTAAATTCGACTAAGTGTTGTGAGTTTTTGGGTTATGTATATGTTTATGGTTCTGCGGTCCTGCAGTGTCCTGCACTGCATGGTTCTGTACTCAGTCTTTCCGTTTAACTTACCTCGCTCGAATGATGTAAAGTATTATGCTTACCTCGGGGTGTAAAGTAGCTATTTCACCCTCGAACTATATTCGCCCTCGCTTGCTTCGCTCGCTCTGGCGTCTAAATATCTCGGGTAGGTAGACTCGATCCTTAGCGTCCTTTGCGAGCTGCGCTTGCACGGGCTCCAAATTGGACCTTCGTCCGAAATAGCTCTCTATCACCCCTTGTGTAACAATTTGTATAGCTGGTTGTATTGTTTAACCACCCGCATGGAGCTAGGATGGTGTAAGGAAGTAAGCTCAATGTAATGCATATTCGAATGAAGCCTGAATTCTGTGGGGTTATCATTTGACGGCAACTTAACTAAATGTTGTTTAATCATTACAGGTAATAAACGTTTACTCGTAAGAAGGGGCAATCAACACACTCTTCACCATACTTTGAAGGATGGAGCTCAGATGTGGTCTTGTACTTCCAAGAGAACCTGCAAAGCCAAGTTAAAAGTACTGCACTCAACAATACTGCGTGAGGATCAACACACCTGTGGCAAGTCGTCTGTAGCGAATGCTTTTAAACAAGATTTACTTGCCAGAGTGACCTCCGAGCTGACACCTGTAACACAACTGTACAACCAATGTCTCAAAGAATACGTTGACCATGGACACAACCTGGTAACCAACGCGCCCAGTTTTGAAAGCCTGCAGACAGTATTATATAGAGCCAGAAACAGATCATTAAATGTGACCAAGACTCAATTTACCAAAGCAGAAGATGTCGAAATACCAAACATATTTCAAGATTTTCTATTACTTGATCAGAGAAACGGTGACCGCATAATTGCATTTGCGACTCCAGAAGCAAGACGAATGATCCAAACCGGTGAAACATTTTTCCTAGATGGGACTTTCAGAAGCTGCTCAGTGCCATTCTATCAGCTATTTACTATACATGTTGATTTGGGGTCAAGTGAAACAGAGACAAAAATAATCCCTGTGCTTTTCAGCCTATTACCAAATAAAAAGCAAGTAACTTATGAAATTCTATTTAGGGAGGTCAAGAAGTTGCTGCCCGGGTGGAATCCATCGAAAGTATTAGTCGACTTTGAAATGGCCATCATTAATGCCCTGGGTATATGCTTTCCGTCAACTGTTGTCAAAGGATGCAATTTCCACTTCCGCCAAGCTCTCGGAAAAAATGCAAGAAGATTTCATATCACTTCTGCGAAAGATAAGGATCATGTAGCCAGATGTGCTGCTCTGGCGCATATACCAAATGAGGACGTTGAAGATGGTTGGTTGGCTGTAATGGAGATTGCTCCTAATAATGTACAAGTTAGTAAATTCAATGATTATTTCGTAGATTTTTGGCTTGAAAATAAAGACTTGCCCAGCAGTATTTGGAATTGTTCTGGTGAGCGTCACCGCACGACCAACTTGGTGGAGGCATGGCACAAAAGATTAAATAGCAAACTATCTAAAAAACCAAGATTACTTGATCTTATGAAGACTTTAAAGGACGAGGCAGACTATTTCGAAAAGTATCGACGACCCACCTGCCGCAATCGTCGATCCATCAATATTGATCTAAGCTTATATATTATTATAAATAAATATAAGAATGGCACTCAAAACTTAATTGACACAATAAATGCTTTAAAGATTAGAATGATGTTAGGGTAGATAACAATACCTTGGTGTGACTGATTATGACTTTACGAATTTAATGATTGTATATTGAGATTATATTTTAGTAAGTTATAGTTGTTAATAGAGGTTGAAAAACGTTGATAATATTCTTATTTGGTAGATATTTTATATACATATTATACAGTTGTTTTGTATTTTATTTGTTTTGTTGTTATTTATAAGGATGATTTTATATTGTTGTATTATAATATAAGACTGATTGAAACATTATGTGTGATATTTCTGTATAAAAGTTGTGACATTGTAGTGAGACACAATAAGTAATAGTTAAGAAAATAACAATAATTTAGTTAAGTTCTAATCTGAAGCTGTGATTTTGCATAATATTGTTGTATTATAATATAAGACTGATTGAAACATTGTGTGTGATATTTCTGTATAAAAGTTGTGACATTGTAGTGAGATATAATAAGTAATAGTTAAGAAAATAACAATAATTTAGTTAAGTTCTAATCTGAAGCTGTGATTTTGCATGATATTTTACACTTACATAATACAATACTACTTACTTTTCATAAGTACATATTCTTATCAGAGGCTGTGGTTTAAATAAACCCTTAATGTTACCCATAAATACATACATATTAACATTTGATCCAAATATAAAAATTGTGTCTCATTGCTAATTTCGTCTTTCATTTTATAACTATCTTGTCAAAACAATTGTTAAAATTAATTTAATAATACTACAAAATCATCTTTTTGGTTTTGTAGCCGACTGTACTTAGCCACTATGGCCCCAAGCGGCAATAGAAGTATGAAAATTACGCGATTGAATTTTAATAATAGTAATATACCTTTTGGCCCCGTTTGGTAATCAATGTATGGAGATTCGCGGTTACGAGAACAATAGGCTGGCCCCCAACGGCAACAACCCGTTTAAAGTACAAAACGTACTCCACACGCCATCTCTTTTTTACGAAGGGTTACTTATTCTTATTTGTATGGGATGAGCACCCTGTGGTTTAAGTAATGAATGACCCATTCTCCCAAAAGTGCTGGCTGGTCTCTTTCAAACCACAGGCCAACCCATACAGATGACCTATATAAAAACCCAAAAATGGCGATTGTAATCTCAGGTAGCTACTTTTATTTATTTATTTTTAAAAGTTACATTCACTGAATCAAAAAATATGTAGTTACGCTTTTAGATAAACAATTATACAAGGTGTAAATGAATTAACGAAAAATGAGAAACTAATTTGTTAGGGACGTCATTCTGAGCAACTTTCAATAAGAAACCGATTTAATCAGAGCCACTTTATTTTTCACTTCTCCATACAAATCAGCTGACCCCTCAGGCCAAAATGTACTGGGACACGTTGTGTAAACCGTAAGTGATAAAATAATTATGCAAGTAAAAAACTAATTTAGCTTAGAGCTTATTTTACCCCGCCACTCATTGCACTTAGAAAGTTTCTGATAACGGTGAGACTTACTAAGTTGTCTAGGAGATTATAGTAGTTTTAATTGGATTAGTGTTTCGTTGGGCGGGTTTCATCTCAGAACATTAATGTTGGATTAACTTATAAATGTTAGAAAAAGTAGAAATTGCTGTAAAGTTACGAACCTATCGAAAAATCCATCATGAACAATTGGTTTTTCACTTCTCATGCTCGTAAAGTCTCGTCTTTATGTCGGGTATAGCCAGCATAAAATCAAATTTTATGTTCTAGATCATAAAGTAAAATCTTCGTCTAAATCTCAGACTCTGACAAAGGTCGTCAGGTAAACAGCCACATACACCTATGCTAAGTGCCACTGCCGGTGGCCAGAGCCAGCTGCGGAGGCACGTATAAAAAAAACGTTTAATGGCGGGATGTCCTTATTTTTTCTCGGTAATTTCAATTTGCAATTATTTCATAATATTTACTTTTTTTGGAATATTTCTGTTTAATTTCCTCACAATCGAAGTGAAAAGCAGAGTGTATAACTCGTACATAAAACCCATTTTACCCTCGACATGACTATCCACCCTCGCCTGTCGGGAAAAATGGTGCGTTTTATGCCCTTGTTGTACAATCTACTATTTTATGCAGTTTTGCATTCACTACGTAAAAAACATCGGCAGTTGCCCATACTAACGAATATCTCGAAGAATTCACAAGAAAAGTCATATTTTGGTACGGTAAGAATTTTTGTTATTTATAAACATTTTTAAAGATATCGAAAAATATTAACTATGAAAATACGTGCAGGCAAAGAAAAACTCTAACGATAATTACCAAAGAGAAAAACCACCTCCATCTGATGATGTTAAATAAAATAACCGGCCAAGTGCGAGTCGGACTCGCGCACGAAGGGTTCCGTACCATTATCTATAAAAAACGGCAAAAAAATTATATATGGGAGCCCCCCCTAAATATTAATTTAATTTTAATTAAGTTATTTATTTTTTAAGTAAATAATATACTCAATATATTGTGAACATTTTAAACGTCTACCTGCTACCATTATAAATATCGAGCAAAAATGAGCAGAAAAAAATCACGTTTGTTGTATGGGAGCCCCCTTAATATTAAATTTCTTTAGATTTTTTGTATTTTTTGTTATAGCGGCAACAGAAATACATCATCTGTGAAAATTTCAACTGTCTAGCTACCACGGTTCATGAGATACAGCCTGGTGACAGACAGACAGACGGACGGACGGATGGACGGACAATCAGACAGCGAAGTCTCAGTGATAGGGTCCCGTTTGGCACCCTTCGGGTACGGAACCCTAAAAATGACTGTTACAATAGCCTTTGTGTACACTCGCAATAATAACAAAGAAAGTCATTTGAATTTCCAATTAATACAATATATTTTATGTGGTGTTTTATGCCTTCCATAATAGTATGAAAAATTGTACTGAAATAAATAATTTTCTTTGGTATAGTTGGTTGTCATTAGACGCGTCGCGTTGGTAAGATGACATGTTTTTTCGCCGCAGTCCTTTCAAGAAATACGTATGTCGTAGCTATTATAATAATAAAACCTTTATAGCTGTATCGTCGAACTGGCCATATCACGATATGGCCAAACGTCAAACGTTTATGATCATCAGACGATAAAATCTTGTAGGACAAACACTGCGGTAGCTTAGGTGAAGACTCAAGGGAGTGGGCGCAGCGAAGCCCCCGAATAGTCTTCGTGTTAGTTTGACATGTATAACACAATAATCATCATATAGTGCTGAATAACAATGCTGAATAACAATAACAAGACATGACTTGGCCATATCATGATATGACCAAATATTACGATATGGCTACGACATGTACACTAAACCCAATTGTGAGAGCTTCGATTATTTTTATTCCAAGAAAAATAGAGCACCATTCTGAGAACGGGCTGAATAAGAAAAGTACTTATTCATATTATTACATTTTCTTCAAAGAGAATACTTTGTATTTGATGTTCGCTCATATCGTTTCCGGGTATGTTATATTTATTTAATTTTAAGTAGTAAAAGCTTATGCATTTCATGATTTATACGACCCGATTTAAGTATTTAGCCAGCTACCAAAATTCAAAATATTTGATGAATAAAATATGTCATCGTTTTTCAGGTCAAATTGTACAATAGAAAGTTTTAATATTCTTCACATTATCCGCATACATTACATGCTAGTTATTTTACACGCTATGACCAATGAACTACACAATAGTAATTCCAATAAACACAATGCATCTTACCTGTGGTATACTGAAGAAGACACTCAGCGTCCACGCCAGAATGATGAGTCTTGTGCTCCTCGATGCGGTGGCTATACTCTTCATGGGATAGCGCACGGCCAGCCACCGGTCGACTCCAATTAGCACAAGCACGAATGTACTCAAGTACAATGCTAACATCTGAAGGAACTTGAACACTTTACAGGCAATATTGCCCGCGTACCACTGCACTGCGAACGACCAGGCTGCTTCGCCGGCGATACAAAACAATGTCACCAACAAGTCCGCTATACTAAGTTGGAATATCAAACTATAGATTGCAGTCCAAGAAGGTCGCGCCCGACCTCTACATCGTTTTCTTCTTATACTTATAATTGTAGCGATATTCCCGAAGAAGGATAGCACGGCCATCACGCAAAGCACACTGGCTCTGATGGCCGTACTTCTGGTTAGTACTGGAGCGTGTTCGAGACACATCAATCTCGTTCCGTTGAAGACAAATACTGGGTTGGACGGGTCAAACTTAGATTCGTTTAGCAGCTGTGCGTCGTGGCATTTTTCTATCGACCAAGCCTCGATACCGAGGAAACTGTACTCGTTTGAGGTATCCCTGTATAGCGTCGGCTCTGTTGGCGGCAGGATCTCAAATGATGTGGTATTGTTGCCTGCGGAGCCCATGTTTCGTCATGCGCCTCTTGGGATTTAATTGATTCCTGCAACGAAGAAAAATTCAATTTAGTATTTTCCTTGGAGGTATCAGCTTTGTAAAAAAAACGCTTGTAAATTCAGCCAAACTGATAGCTGTTAATTCTCTACGTATCATAATATGGCGTCACGTGCCCACTTTTAGCCAATAAGGGCGTATTCAGGTAGAATGCTGGCTATCAGAGCCAACTGCCAGCGCTTATCGGCGCCGGTCGGCGCAGACAACAACTTCATAAAGAAATCAAGCAGAAGCTGACTGGCAGTCTCTCTGAGTAGCACATATTATCTCTTCTGTGACGCAAGGTAAGATACAAAATAGCCTACCAGGCGCTTCGGAGCAGGTCCGCGTATCGGCGCTGGTTGGCGCTTATCGGCGCCTATTCGGCACAACAGTATAGGAACTGCCTGCGCCAACTAAACGCGCGGACCGGCTGCGATAAGCGTTGGCAGTCGGCGCTGGTAGCCAGCGTTCTACCTGTATACGCTCTTATTCAATACACACTTATAGTTTATAGCATAAAAACTGAATACAGCACTTAACAATAGAAATTGTAGATTTGTTTACCAAGGGATCCGCTGCTGTGCAAAGGCTGCTTCCCCCTTTCCAACTTTATTGAGCTTAGCGGTTTCCTCTGTATAATTTTGCGTTAACTTTAACTAAATATTCTTGAGTTATGACACGTGATATGTTAACTTTATTTTCACGACTGTAAACTACAATAATATATGCTGTAAACACAACCATGCCGAAATCCTGACTAATGAGGGCCATACAGTAACTACACATACCCAGGTGTAAGGTCCGACCGAGATCTCGTTCTGGGTCTCGGTCTCGGCTTTCTCGGCCAATTTTCGGCCTAGAATCTCGTTCTCGGTATCGGCTTAAATCTGCAGAGATTCTCGGCCGTAACCGAGACTATGTTGCGCTCGTGTGAAGTCATCTGTTTATTGATAATTTGAAATTTGCCGGGCGCGCGTGTTCGCTAGGTTGGTATTATGGTATCGTCAACATGTCATGTTGTCATCAGTGCTCGCTGCGCGAGCTTTCAATCGATTTGATTGGTTTGTAAAATGAAATGGCGTGACTGCAAGCCTACCTGAGGCGTCACCCATTGGCTCGTTCTTGGGTTTCTTTTTTGCCGTTTTGTTTATAAACAACTTCATTTCAAACACTTTTCTTTGCACTCTAATAAAGAAAACTTGTTGTGTTATTGTATATTGATTGTGATTGATTATATTCAATTAACACTTTATATATGATCTTAAAACTTTCGCTATGTTATACTTATAGTTATGTAGTTGTTATGATTATGAATTAAAGTGTGGTTAAAGTATACAAATACATACAGACAGAGGAAGTTTTTTTTAATATAAGTAAATTTCATTAAAATTCATGCTATTTCAGTTATTTTCCTGATATTAAGTTTTAGTATATCTAGTCTCGGTCTCGATCTCGGTCTCGGTCTCGGCCGAGACTAAAAATCCTGTCTCGGTCGGACCTTACCCAGGTGTGACTTTGACGCTTCGCTACGCTAGTTTATTATAATAAAACTGAGTTCGTAGCCTTGCCTGCATGTATAAAACATACCTCCCTCTCCTCCCAAGTAGGTTGTTAGTAACTACAGGTTTTAATATAAAATTAAATTCCATTATTTTAATTTCGTTTACGTTAATCCAATATGCACCACGCAAAAAAGAAACACAGAATTTTAGTATGAAACTGATTTGATGAAACACATTATTCATAAGTATAAAGAATTGTTTTATATATTGGTCCTTTTGAGTGTTAACCTCGAAATAACCAAGTTATTTTTACGGTGCAGTCCCTCACTTCAACATTTAGAACGAAAGAATATTAAGGTCTAATTAGACCTCAATATTCTTATTTAAGAGTATAGCTAATTAATAGACAAACAAGCAAATAAATAATCTAATGGCCGATTTCACCAACAATCCTTATTTATCGACAATCCGAAACAAACACTAGCACAGGCATCGAAGGCATTGAGTAGTTCCAAAACTATCAAATGTACATATAAAAAGCGTAATAACTGAGCCTCTTAGCGAAGCATCAATCTCTGTATGTTAAAAGTGAAATTTCCTGACTCACTTAAAAAAGCAAAAGTCCGATCAATAAACAAATCTTAAAAAAAAACCGATCCCTTTTCACTACCGACCAATTTCCGTACTATACCGATAGTATCAAAAATCTTTGAAAAGATTCTTTACAACCGCTTCGAGAATCACCTTCTTTCAATAAATTTTCTGTACGGCAAGCAATACGGGTTCCGTCCCAAATCTAACGCTGTATCAGCAGCAGTTGACCTAATAACAACAATCAAGCTAATAACATTGTTATACTACGCCACAGGAAAAACTACTACGGTAAAAACAGCATAGTAGCAGAGGAGGCGCGATTGTAACAACAAACTACCGAAAGTTATAAAAGAGGCGAGATCACAATCTATAAAAACTTCATACATCTCAAAGTCACCACATTCATAACATAAATATTTACATTTTTCAAGGACTACCCCATTTTAATGTCTCGCTCGATGGAAGAAATCTATTTGTGTAATTATTTATTTGTGTTGTTTCTCAAGTAAATGAATATTGTAAATATTCTTTTTGAGAAATCTTTTTGAGAAATAAAAAACCTTAGAGTAAATGCGGTTTATATCGTAAAACTCCGCATTGCGAGAAACAAACGAGTGATTGGTAGCAAAAGTATTTTGTTAAACAAAAAATATTATTCTATACTAATTTACCTTAGCGACTAAGAGATGATTTATTCTAAGAATCTTCGCCTATCTTCATTACAATATTACAAAAGTGTTTTGTACAGATGAACCAGACATGACATCCATTAATAATATAGGCTTTGTTCGTAATGAGATTGAAGCCTATAGTAAACTGGCTAAGGACTGAGCAATACTGAAATAGAAATGCCATTAGCTTATACCCTTATCAAAAGTTAAAACTTAGGAAGAGCCGTACGGGTACCATTACAAAGTTCGCGCAAATTGCTCAATAATACAGGATGACAGGGGTTTGTAACTCAATAAATGATTGCGGTTTCAGCTATAAGGATAGTACTCATTTAAAGTATTACAACTATGCGTAAGTAATTTAATAAAGTAATTTTATCTTAATTAATTTTGGTCACCTTACAATTCATGTTAAAACCTATTTAGAATAAACGAATCAGACGATAGGTAGAAGTGTCAAAACCTTAGATAAAGAATAGAGTATGGATCAGGCGCTCAGAACAATAACTAAATCAGGCGCATCGACAGAAAAAATACAAGAAAGAGATGACATAATACGAATCATCACCTGTACCCGCGTGTAGTTGTCCAACGATCTTTTGTTGTGTGAGTGACGTTTACAGGAGGGCGTCACTTCCACGCAACCTAATGCGATGTACCTGTCAAAAAGCTTTAGTTTCTTCCTGTCACCACACGCCAAAAGATCGTTGGACAGCATTTTTTGGTTTGGCACAACACAATGCTAGTTTTTACCCAGAAATCAATGTCAACTCTTGTTGATTTGAAAATCGTAATAATTAATACAAACTATTTAAATAAAATAATAATTAATAAAAACAAAAAACCCAACTGCATAAAATAACCACTAAAAAGGAACAAACAAGATCTATAATTTAATGTGAAGAATAATACAGTTCACCGTGCATTATATTTTGTTACGTACCTACATAAATAACCATTTACTAGATATCAATGAAATATATTTGGGTCTATAATTTTGTGTGTTTTTTTAAATATTGCAGGCCTTCAAGCCGTTCAGGCCGTAGCAGGGAATATAGAAATCTACTTACATATACATACATACACTCGAAAAACATAACCCTCCCATCTGAAGGCAGTCGGGTAAAAAGAAAGTGAATTTGTAACATCAACATCAATTGCTATAGTTACAAATCCACAACATGTGACTGTGTAGAATGTATAAATAAAGTTTGCTTTTTTCACCATCTTTAATTTTACTAATAATAGTTGTACTTATAATGCAATTTTTCATTGTTAAAAATTAAATAATCTCTTATGTTCAAAAGGCCATTCATTTTGGGGGACACTTTAATCTGATTTTCCCTACTTTTGGGAAATAACGTTTTATGGATGCAACTCTTATTAAGTACCTACTTCTATCTCCATCTCAGAGGTGTGCAGTGCTACATGGATGTTTTGGCACGTGGCCAAGGATAGGAACTAACGCAATCAATCCAATCAATCAATCGACCATTGTTGCAGTGGCGCCCCCCTGTCAGTGTCATCTAAGTGCCAAAACATCCATGTCAGTGCTACACGCATGCATTCAATCATTTAAACCAATAGCTATAAACAAATTTATGAAATGTCAAATTTTGTCAGACATTTATGTCAGTTGCACTTGTAAAATTTGTAGGGTGACCAACTGACCGTGACCCAAAATAGGATAAATATATATTTTTTTTTGTACCACAAATAAATTATGACTTAGCGAGCATACCTACAGCGTTACATTCCTAATTAATAGGCAAATATAAGTTTACTTTGTTGATACATGACCTCCTAAGACACCCTGTATAGCAGGGTTTGGAGTCGAATTCCAATTTGTGAACCTACATGAAGCGAGAAATAGAACAGAAAGATATTAAATATTTGCATGAGAAAGTCAAACAATGAACTTTATGTTAACTGACAAAGGGGAAATCAGCTAATATTTCGATCATTAAACATGATGTGAACCTCTTGTCATCATATATTCATGAGTTTGCTACATTGAACATTGAACTGTGATAAAACTTTAAGATTTGCTTCACACAGTGACACAGAAGAAATTAACTAATTAAGATAACGAGCTTTTCTAATGGAAAATAATTTAATTTGGTGCATAGTTAAATATATAATTGAAAAAATTAATCCTATAAATAAAATTCTAGCATATTCAGCTAAAAAAATGAATGCCAATCCTCCTCTTCTATATGGGGCTACAAATAACTATGTATCAAAATAAATTATTTTTCGTTGAGACAATATCTTGTTTTTCCATTGTTTGATGCTGTAAGATTAAAGAATTGTCAACACGGAGCCATGCGACCTTTTTGAAGAACAATTTACTTGAGGCCACCTGAATTAGAATATAATGGGACCACTTTTAAAAAAAACACTCCGCGATAATGTAAGTGGATAGAGTTTTTTATGGCAAAAACGCTGATGAGGTTTGGTGGTGACTTCTGCAGACATTTTCTAATATTTTGTGAGTTCATATTTTATTATTCCAGTGTAGTATTGACAAATTTACAGATAAACTAATGGCTATGCAAGTCCGATGACGAATACTTTTAATTTAAGCGGGTTACTGCTGCACGTATTTTTAAGGGTTCCGTACCCGAAGGGTGCCAAACGGGACCCTATTACTGAGACTTCGCTGTCTGTCCGTCCGTCCGTCCGTCCGTCCGTCCGTCCGTCCGTCCGTCTGTCTGTCACCAGGCTGTATCTCATGAACCGTGGTAGCTAGACAGTTGAAATTTTCACAGATGATGTATTTCTGTTGCCGCTATAACAAAAAATACTAAAAATCAAAAGAAATTTAATATTAAGGGGGCTCCCTTACAACAAACGTGATTTTTTTTCTCATTTTTGCTCGATATTGATAATGGTAGCAGGTAGACGCTTAAAATGTTCACAATATATTGAGTATATTATTAACTTAAAAAATAAATAATTAAATTAAAATTAAATTAATATTTAGGGGGGGCTCCCATACAATTTCTTTTTTTTTTGCGGTTTTTTATAGATAATGGTACGGAACCCTTCGTGCGCGAGTCCGACTCGCACTTGGCCGGTTATTTTTACTTTTTCTGGTTATGTATAATATAATTTTAGGATTATCGTCTGTAGTGTCCTTTATTTAATCAACGAGTGATTAAGTTGGCTCTTTGGAGTGTACGTACTTATGTGTGACCCTAACACGAACGTGTGAATTTAACGAATGAGGTTTGAATTTGCAGGACACATCATCATCATCATCATCATCTGATACTGTCACGCCTCAGCAAACCCCTGGGCACTCAGTAGGTACAGATTTCCATTTGTTCCTATCTTGAAGAGCAAATAAGAAAAAAATAAAGTAATAACTGAACTATAAAGCATGTGATGAAAGAGCTTGTAGCGAATAAAAATATATCTCAAACATATTAACCCGTTAGCGAAGTATTTAAATAATATTATCAGTTTAGTTGAGATTCACAGCTATATTTGTGAACGAAAATAAGATATTCAATTATGTTGAAAATCTCCTCGGGCTCGCTAATAATCGCATTAGAGTGAACTAGGTACGTTACGGTTAAAAATAAACATCTTAACGCATAACAACTTCCGAACGGGCGGTAGTATACAAAAATATTAATATTATATTGACGTTGACTAAGTAATATGTATGATTTTATGGTCAATAAAAATTTTGAACTGAACTGAACATAAAAATAATATATTAACTCACCTTTGAACACCAAAAATAAACCAATTATATTTAATTCCAGAGTTCCTTCACCTTCCTTTCAGATACTGATAAATACTATAAATATGGACCATTGGATTGAATGGTCATACAGTTTCATGTTTGTAGTGAAGATTTTGTGTATCTAAATAGGCATCGGGAAAATCAAGAGGCATAGAATCTACATTTGGGGAGAACTAACTTTGGTAAATATCTAAGTATTTCATAATTCATAATTTCTTTATTGCACACAATTAATTGCAATGACAAAAAGTAAATAAAAACAGTGTACAAAGGCGAGCTTATCTCTAAAAAGAGATCTCTTCCAGCAAACCAAGTTCCGATGAGAGAGTTTGATATATCAGCAAGGGTAGACCTTTGTGTACAACAATATACCTACGAGTACCTACAAAGCTAGAATATACTTACATCCAAATACATCCTAAAATTAACTACCAAAATATTAAAGATATAATACTATTAATAAACTAATATAATATATAAAGAAATTTTTACATACACATACATACACTAATAAATACATACAAACCACCTGAGATTTAAAGAGTGAGGTAATGTCTCTTTACCTAATGTATTTATTCAGTCTATCTATCCAGCCTCCACCAGCAGCACCCAATGTTGATTAAAGGCCTCGCCTTCATTACGGCATTTATACGTGTTAATAATAACAATTCCTTATCTACCTACGAACCACCTTTTACTATTCCGATCATGAAAAGGCATAAACATCCCCTCACACCCTCACATCACACACAAGGGCGAAAGAGACATAAAGACACAATAGCCTCGATATAATTATTAGGGGATTATTAACATGTGGAGATGATAGGTCAATTCATTTGGAGATGGTATGCGTTTTTAACTCCGTAATTTAATGCCACTTTGTCATTGTTCTTTACATTCAGTCCTATATGTGGCTTTACAATGAGCAACAATGACTAGTTTATGCAAGCTATTATGAAAATGCCGAGAAAGCAGGTCGAAGCAAAGATCATTAATAATATCGGAGAACAAATTATTTGAGGAAAGTCGTTAATCACAAAAAGTTAGTAATAAGCAAGTAAAGCAATTAGCAAGTATTATCAAATTATATAAGTAAAATGTTTTATTTTTTCTGTCGTATAAGGCCCTGCAAGTGGTGTCATAATCACACCTCGGACACTCCATAGAACGCTCGTAAAATAATCACCTATTACTACTACATCGCCTAATGACATTTGTACACGTGCAAATGTGTGCGTAAACTCGTTCGTTTGTGAATGTGTGCGTTCAGCGCCTAAACAAAATGTCTCCCGAAGAGGCTCCCCGACTCCGGGGTGAGGTGCGGTATCTGAATCCGCGCGGGGAAGGGAGTGGCCGTTCTGTACGTAGTACTATTATCTCTTCTGTGTCATAATGTAACTAAAGGAAAGGTGAAATCAAAATAGTAAATTCATCATCGTGTGCTTTTTCATAGTGGCCACACTGCTGTTTGTATTATTCTTTGTCATCGTGGCATTTGTCACCGTCAAAGTATGAAATCCGTCATTCTGAAGAATGGCCTCTTTTGATATTGTATATGTATAGGCCTAGGCATTTTATTTTGACTCGAAAACGGTATTTTTTTAGGTAGAGTTTTTCATAGTAGCAATGGTTATATTTGAACCCTAGCGTCTCCCGAACGTATGTAGGCCGACTTACCAGTAACCTCTAGAATATCGGGATAACGGTAACATAGACTAGCATACACGGTGTTACAAGTATAACAATTTTGCGGTTTGCGAAGTTTTTCTCTGACTAGCTAGACTCTAGCCATGTCAAGCATCCTTATTTAAAGATAATTCAGTTGATTATATTATTTGATAACATAGAAGATCCCACATAGTAAGTTCATGAATCTAACAAGAAATAAATTAAAAGTAAAAAAACATTTTTAAACAAAGCTTTTATTTAATGCCCTAAAAAGAAGAAAATAAAATTTCAATTCAATCAAATGCGTCGTTTTATTACATTACACAATTTATACGATATAAAAGCTTGTTGCGAGATTTACTTGTGTAGACTTAATTAGGTGGGTAGGCACCTATTTGCACAGACTTGGAGATAAATCCCGCAACAAGCTTTTATATCGTATAAATTGTGTAATGTAATAAAATGACGCATTTGATTGAATTGAAATTTTATTTTCTTCTTTTTAGGGCATTAAATAAAAGCTTTGTTTAAAAATGTTTTTTTACTTTTAATTTATTTTTAACTTTTTAGTCTCAGCATCAGCTCAGCTCCATGTCATAAAAAATATTCTAGGACTAAAGTATTCGTCAAGACGAATCGAACGAGCCCAAATTCGACGGGCTTGCGATGTTCTATGACAGAGTTCCCATGACCGTCTTCCGTCTCCAGCATCAGATCAGCTCCATGTCATAAAAAAATATTCTAGGACCAAAGTATTCGTCAAGACGAATCGAACGAGCCCAAATTCGACGGGCTTGCGATGTTTTATGACAGAGTTCCCATGACCGTCTTCCGTCTCCAGCATCAGATCAGCTCCATGTCATAAAAAAATATTCTAGGACCAAAGTATTCGTCAAGACGAATCGAACGAGCCCAAATTCGACGGGCTTGCGATGTTTTATGACAGAGTTCCCATGACCGTCTTCCGTCTCCAGCATCAGATCAGCTCCATGTCATAAAAAAATATTCTAGGACCAAAGTATTCGTCAAGACGAATCGAACGAGCCCAAATTCGACGGGCTTGCGATGTTTTATGACAGAGTTCCCATGACCGTCTTCCGTCTCCATCATCAGATCAGCTTTAAGTCAGAAATATATTGCATTGTCATCCGACTTATACACGTATGCGAAATTTCAGCTCAATCGGATAACGGGAAGTGGGTCAAATTCAAGCCGACATTTTTGACGCGAACCGTGATACCCACAAACAAACAAACAAACAAACAAACAAACAAACATACATACAGTGCAAGTTAAATAAAAGCTTTTAAAAAGAGAGCTAAAACAAATTTTTATTCGAAAAAAATATCGTACATGATGTGGTGCATCAATCCCTTAACTAAAACTCAAAACATATAGAGCGGAAATGCATTAATAGCGAGGACAAAGTGTATTGTTTGAGATCTCCCTTTGTTCTCTCACAAAAATCTACCGAAGCGGCGTTGAACGTTCGCTTTTTCATTCTGTGTGCATTGAGCTAATTAATTTCATAAGTGTGATTAATATTTACGACTTAAACTAAAAATCTTTTTCTGCACCTATCTTGTGCATCTTCTGCTTGGTGACCTTTCTTCTTTATGTCTCTCTGGAAGTTCAGTATCCAGATGGCTTTAGGTCGTCCTCTTCCACTCTTGTTTCGAGCCATGGATAGGCACTTATTCACGACTTGGTCGTCCTCTCGTCGCACATACAGGTATTTGATCGATCTAGCTGGCCAAAATTGTTTACCGCTTAAAATCGATCGCAATCACTTAACTTTATTGAATTATGGTTATATTTAAAATAAAAAAAACTATTTTCTCCTGAAACATACTAGTTATTTAATGTAAAAAAACATGGAAAAAAATCATACATTAAAAATTATGGAAAATACGATAGGTACAACTATTGTGATTGAAAATAGAGCTATTATGTATACACATATTTAACATGACTGCCATTACACCATAGTAGTAGTTCGTCATTTAATATGTACTTAAATAAAAAGTCATTACACCATAGTAGTAGTTCGTCATTTAATATGTACTTAAATAACAAGTCATTACACCATAGTAGTAGTTCGTCATTTTCAATTAAGTATAGAGCTTAAATATTATTTTATGATAATACATTATGTACATATTTAACATGTCACTACACCAATGTAGTAGTTTGTAATTTTCAATTAAGTACTATCATTTTCATCTTCGCAAATTAACAATTCTAAAGTTTCAGGCATGAATGGTTTTTTATTGTTTTTTACAATTTTTCTGTCTGCTGAAATTAAGGGGTCTGATGTTAGCAGCAATCTCTGAATAACATCGGTATTGCAGTCGATTCTGCTGAACTTCCTCGCAAAATGTTGGCGATATTGCCGAAAGTGTTTGTTCCTTGCTTCTGCTGCCTCCTCCGATAGCTGACCTATTGGCAGCAGAGCATTTTGCAACTCAACTCAACTTCTGCACAATCTTCAGTTACGTGAAGTGACTCTTGGGGTGGATAACAGGCTTTTTTGTGTTTTTGTAATACGGAATAACAAGGAAGGTTTCCAGTTGTTTCCCTGATTATTTCATATTGGGTGGCCGTTAGATTGGCTTTCACAAACATTTTGAGTGCTTCTTCGGGACATATTTGCGGCTGGATTGTTTTTGGACACTTAACTGCTTTTACATATTCATGAGCACGATCCTGATTTTACGATATCTCCTTTAGGATATTCGATGCGTGTCTTTGTCCTGTGGCCCTTAATTCCATTTGAGCTGCATAAATAATTTTATTTGGACTGTCAGATTTCCGAAGTTCCTCAGTTTTTCGTCTTTTACTTCTTTCGCTAGCATCTTCAAATGATTTCTCTGGTCTTCCGGCATTTAAATGTTTTTTCGGAATGTCAAATGCTCCATTCAACCAGTGTTCATTATTTTTTTCGAATAATTCTATTCTTGATTTTACCGCTAGCCATCTTCGCTTAATTTCTGATTTGACAATTGCAAATTTACGTTTTATTTCCTTTGTTTCATCCTCACTATATGAATCCAAAGAAATCAAATAATTTTCGGCATATTCCAATTTCCCGTTAATATCCAAGTCGCTCTGAGTCTTCATAATGTCAAATATTTCTCTTCTTGTTATTCTTCGTATGCCAGAAGGGCCTAAAACAAAAAAAAAACATATGTATTGACAAATGTGTTTTATTCACTTTTTGGACTACTTGACTTTAAATGCCCATAACGTAAAAGTTGGTCTAAAGTGGCCCCTGATTTAACATAGTTAAGGAAGCATATACAGTCTTATTTTAAAATAAATATACATGACAGCCCTATCGAACCCTACAATAGTATAAAACCGTTGAAGTGTGAAAACATTCAGAGAAAAATTAACAAATTAGGAACATGTTTTCAGGTCAATAAAACTTATATCTCGGTGCAGTATATGATACAATAAGTTTACGAAAAAAAAGATAGTTACCTGATGTTCCAAAATCCATAGTCCACAGTTGATTGTCACTGCACTACACAAAATTAAAAATAGTTTATGAATTGTTTTTTTAAACGAATTGCGAATCAAGACAAACAGTCGAAACAACTTCTGATAACAGACTGACTGCTGCCCTAACCAAGTGGGGTGGAGATCTGTTAACAATGGCGTGGGTTAGAGGGACTACCTGACTAAAACAATATCCTATTGTTTTTAACTTGGGGGTAGTTCTAGGAATTCCTATTTTGGCCAGCTAGATCGATCAAATACCTGTATGTGCGTCGCAGGATATGATCATGTACCATCTCAGTCCGGATTTTTTGAAGTAAAACTTCTTGGGGCACGGGGGTAAAATTTATTTAACCTCTCAACACAGAACAACCTCGGGCTGCACCATAGATTTTTTCCACCTCGTCTAGCTCTGAAAATATACATGTTACGGTGACAATGAATATAATTTATGTTTCTAATGCGTTTTACTATCGATTGGCACCAGTTCCATGAGCGGCGGCCAATTTATTTATTTTTCAAGGTGGCGGACGTTAGGTATGCCAATAGCGTTATAGCCTTTCAATTGGGTTATAGGTTAGGTTGGAACTTAAAAGAAAGCAAGACCGGAGCTTAGCAGAGCGGAGTGGAGTGAAGCGTATGCAAATAAAAATAATATTAATGAAAACAATCTAAGCTGAAATATCAAAGGCTATAGCGTTATTGTGGCTAAACAATTGGGTTATAGGTTGGGTTGCAACTAGGCTGGATTCACACGGCATTGTCTTGCAAGTTTTCTTTTCATTCGTTTTTTTAACGTACAATTCCGGGGTGTTCATACGGTAGAGTTTCATTCGTGAAAAAAACGTATGCGCTAATACATTGCGAGCGAATGGTTGTGTGTACAATATAATGAGCCATTGTTTTATCCGTTAGACGTATACTGCAAAAAACGTGCAGGACAATGCCGTGTGAACCAAGCCTTAGAGAAAGCAAGATCGGAGCGTAGTGGAGCGAAGCAAATAAAAACAACATTTAATGAAAACAATAAAAGTTTCCTTTGTATTTTGCATTTTTCTACTATGTGAATTTATTGTTATGACATGTAATGTTTGTTGTTACATATGATTGTTTTTTTTTTTAAATCAGGAATCAATCTAGTAGTTCGGTTTCTACATGAAAAAACTGTGAAGTTTAATTTGTTTTTACCTGGATGACATTATACATCCAGCCTTTTTGGTGTTTGTAGTCCTTGTCACGAGATAAATTCTTGCTGGTAGGATAGTATATTCGTTTATATTATGTAACACGTATGGACTTCACTGTCAGGAGACAGATTTCGCAGGTCCGTTTACAGGTATTTTGTATACCGAGCGGGATGGACTATAGTGATAGGTCATGAAGTCGTTTTTTTAAGATGTTATCTTGGTGAATTATTATACTTATGCTTCCTATATTTATGCCTTTGCAATTTATGCGTAATCATTTATGCTCAATGATTATTAGTGTTTACAAACTTCGGCCAAAGGATTTATGCCAAACAATATTATGACATTTAAAATTGTGCAATACGATCCCAAACCGCGTCTAAAAGGTTCCAAGGTGTTGGTTTTTGAATTTATCCGCGAGATAATTTACGACTATTACGACGACTACGATTTAAATTAAGAATGTTCCTTTATATTCTTAATTGAATATTATGAATCAATAAAAATGTGATTTGTTTACTTTTATATTCATGGAATGTCCCACGGGTTGCACAATTATTTTAAGCAACGGCAGACGATCGATGCGCAAGAAGAGGTGTTACCGCAACCTTTGTAGCCATTCAAATTAGCTTCTCGCTTGTCTAACGGACATTAGGGCCGACTTTCTTTTATTTGTTTGCTCATAGGTTTTAAACTTTATTGCCAAGTCATAAGGTTGAATCTCGCGGACCGTTGTTTTTTTTTGCCAGACGTTTTGAGCGGTTAGGTACCTACCCAATCTGCTCCGAAAAATTGCCATATACCCGTTTAAAAATAAGTCTTTCAATAGATAAAATAAAGCTCATTATGAAGTATTGTAATAGGAATGGTTGGCATGGTGATGTTGATACTTTGATAAACTGAATCGGCCTATGACATTGTAGTTTGGCCCCGGACGGAAACGCTAATGCAAAATCGTTCATGCTACTATAAATGTTAGCGAATGCACTTTGTCTAGGGCCCCAGGGACCTCATAAAGCAGTCGCTGTGACCGGATTTGGCTTGGAGGATATTGTGCAACAACCAACACGCAGTTTACAGTTTCAACTATTTATTTATTAATTATAAATCTTAAATCTATTATTACTGGCTGAGCCTAATGCGACAGACAAGCAACTAACCAAATAAAATTAAACAAAATCTTAAATACAAAAACATGTTAGGTACATTCCTAATTTTTATATCATAAAATATTTAATGTGGACTTCTGGAACTCATTGGTTGAGCAGTTAAAAATATAAATTTCACCAGCTACCACATGCGTAACGCCCGCACGAGCGGCGGCGGCCGCTGCAGCAGGCAGGTGCGCGCGCGCGGCACATCCAGCATCTGCAGGCGCCGTCTCTTACATACATTTATCTGGCACGTTCATCCGTACTTTTTCCAGTATTCCTGGGTTTGAGTGCCTATCCCGCAGCAGATCGTACAAGGTACAAGTTATTTAGCCGTTGTCAGATCCCTTCTTATCTCCAATTTTGTATATCCCACCATTCCGAGCACAAAAAAGGTAGTATATACCAGTGGAAAGCCCCGGGTAGACCCCATATTATAATGAGATACAAAAATCTTATGAATTTATTCTGTACCTTTTCTGTTTTATAATATTTGTCCTCGCTCGGAGCCCAAATAACAGCATTATATTCCAGATGACTTTTAGCGAGTGCTTCGTATAAAGATCGCAATGCGTTGATATTTGTGAATACACTTAACTGTCTTGAAACAAAGTCTAAGTTGCGGTAGGTACGCCTTCTTACAAACTTCGACTACATGTTTATAAAAGTTCAATCCCACGAAATATTTTCAAGAAAAAAATGAGGTCAAGACGAGACAATATGGTTCACACTATCAAAAAGCACTAAAGACCGAATCTGAAACAAAAAACCACTGAACACAATAAACTAACGTTGCAGAACGTTTGCTAAAAAGATAAACTTTGAAAGTAATCAGCTGTTGTCGTGACGCCATCTTGTTTTAACCAA
This sequence comes from Argyresthia albistria, assembly GCA_963457715.1. Classification (NCBI taxonomy): domain Eukaryota; kingdom Metazoa; phylum Arthropoda; class Insecta; order Lepidoptera; family Argyresthiidae; genus Argyresthia; species Argyresthia albistria. Next base: position 2,744,869 of record OY735260.1, on the reverse strand, counting down.
AACGCTGGCTTTTGGTAAGACAAATTGTTAAATGTTTTTGACGATGCTTTATTTAAATCAAAATGCTAGTGACTTAAATATCGATCTTTAATAATAAACAGTCTAGCTAGGGTATTACTTAAGTGTCTTTTTTAACCAACCAACTGCGACACAACCATCAGCATCAGCAAGCTTCCGCAACGGAATATCATTCATTGTCCACCGTGTCGAAGGCGTTCCTAAAATCAAAGTAAACTATACATCTACTTGTACTCCAGCGTCTACTGCTGGCAACAGTTTAACAGTTTAACCTACAAATATAATTTTGTATTGTAGGTAGATGCTGAATTGCGGAATCAATGTAGGGTAATTGATATCTAGGTAGCACAAATATTATCACATTATATACGTTAGCGAGACAGTGACTCTTCTGAACGTTGATATAAAGTTCATTCAATCTAGACTCGCATTACACCTGTTACTCTGGTAAGTTTGCTAATAATACCTACTATCACAGTTACTATAATATTGTAACTAATATGGGATGTCCATTAATTACGTGAGGCGTTCAGGACGGGAGGGGGTCGAGCCAAATCTCATCTGATCTTACTTTGGGGAGAGGGGGGGGGGGAGGTCTCAGCTAATATCACGTGATTTTTACGCAAGAAACAGAGTGAAATTGTGAAAAATAAACGGTCAAGTGCGAGTAGGACTCGCGCACCAAGTGTTCCGATCACACTTACAAAGCGTAACATGGTTAATTAGGTTTCCACATAAAATC